>JAAKHE010000903.1:34919-72613 GCA_011039315.1 Vitis labrusca | reverse complement strand
AACGAATAGAAAATGAATAGTGGAATTTTTAAGATTGAAAATCAAATTAGGACGTTGGATTTTTGAAGAATTGGACTTTAAATAAATAGATAAGTGGGGGATAATAATTCTAATTGATGAAAATAAGATATAGATGAATAGTTGAAGAATTAAATTAAGACATGGGATTTTTGACGGATTAGACTAGATAAATATGGGATAATGATTCTATTTAATGAAAATAAGATTTAAACGAATATTTGAAAGATTGAATTAAGACAGGGGATTTTTGAAGGATTAGACTAGATAAATATGGGATAATGATTCTATTTAATGAAAATAAGATTTAAACGAATATTTGAAATATTGAATTAAGACAGGGGATTTTTTAAGGATTAGACTTTAAATAACTAGGTAAGTATGAGATTATAATTCCAATTGATGAAAATAAGCTCTAAACGAGTCATTGAAAAATTAAATTAAGACATTGGATTTTTGAAGGATTTAGACTTTAAATGACTAGATATATATGGGATAATGATTCTATTTGATGAAAATAAAATTTAAACTAACTATTGAAAAATTAAATTGAGACATGGGATTTTTGAAGGACTTAGACTTTAAATAACTAGGCAAATATGGGATTATAATTCCAATTGATGAAAATAAGATCTAAACGAGTCATTGAAAAATTAAATTAAGACATTGGATTTTTGAAGGATTTAGACTTTAAATAACTATATATATATGGGATAATGATTCTATTTGATGAAAATAAGATTTAAACGAACTATTGAAAAATTAAATTAAGACAGAGGATTTTTGAAGGATTTAGACGTTAAATAACTAGATATATATGGGATAATGATTCTATTTGATGAAAATAAGATTTAAACGAACTATTGAAATATTAAATTGAGACATGGGATTTTTGAAGGACTTAGACTTTAAATAAGTAGGCAAGTATGGGATTATAATTCCAATTGATGAAAATAAGATCTAAACGAGTCATTGAAAAATTAAATTAAGACATTGGATTTTTGAAAGATTTAGACTTTAAATAACTATATATATATATGGAATAATGATTCTATTTGATGAAAATAAGATTTAAACGAACTATTGAGAAATTAAATTGAGACACAGGATTTTTGAAGAATGATTTTAAAAGACATAAGTTTTGAAGATGGGAATTAAAATTTGGAATGTAGAAAATTCATTGAGATCAACATAAATTAATTATATAAAAATTTTCATATATGACGATTAGATATAACTAAAGTAATGAAGATAAAATATAAATTATTTTAAGTTTTAAAAACAATATTCCATCCTAATAAATTATCTTTTAGTTGTGTTTAAGTTGAGCTAATCTAAATTGGTAGAAATAAAATAGGATAACAAATAAAAGGGAATGATTGAATTGATTAATTATGGATATTAGAGGTTTTTAAAAGAATTATTGAGAATTTGGGCATCCTAATGGGCTAGCTTGAAAAGGACATGGACCATGAGAGTGATTGGCTTAAGGAGCAATAGGGCCTTTCATCAGCAACTTAGGGCCTGGGCTCCAACTTAAGCCCAAAGTCCTTGCCATGGGCAAGCCCAAGGCATCCATCCTCAGCATCAACTTGGGTCGGGTGCTTCAACTTAAGCCCAAATGCAAAGCCAACATGGGCAAGCCCAAGGCACCCACTACCTTGATGACAAGCCTGGACCTTTCATCTGGGTCCAGCCCACTAAAGCCCAAATCAATTCTCATATCTCTTTGGGCCTTTCATCACATGTTCTTTTTCACCTCAGGTGACGGCAACGGAGGAAATGGAGATGAGAGAGGCATCGCCGGGGGTCCTCGAAGTTGGTCCAAGCTGTCAACCCTCCGCGTCGCGCGTACGCACTGTCCCCTTCGTCGTGTCGAACAGTGCCCAGCCACTGCCTGCACCGCTGCGGATCTCAGTCGACCGCCTCCCCACGATCTCTTCATTCGGATTCGTCGGAAACGGCGACGGAACTTTGACGACTTGGCCACTAGCGCGACAGAGGCATGGATGGACTTCTTGACGGCACCGCTTCCATGGCAACTTTGACCAAGAACAGGTCGTCAGCCAACGGCCGCTCTCCGAAACCGTCGAACTGCAGCAGCAACTTTCTTCACAGAAAGCTTGGCATCAACTTCCTTTGTATCGAACCTGGATCAGCATCCTTTCATGGCGAATCCGCTATAGTCTGTGACACTAGGGTTGAGGTTTGGACGCCAAAAGGAGAGAAAAATAGATAAATAGAGAGAGAGAGATACGGTGTGGGTGTGGCATATGCATGAGGTTGGAAGGTTGGGTTGCCGGCAGCAGGTTTCGAAGAAGGAAATGTGGGCATGGTGGTGAATACGACTGTGGGTATGTGAGGTATGAGCATGGAAGGTGAAAGTGTGAAGATGGAGGGTATGAAAGAAGCGGGTTAGTGAGATAAATAGGTATTCAAAAGGTGGCTATGCATGGTAAAAATGTGGGGGGTATGGTGGTGTTAAAAAAAATGTGATACGCATGGAGGCATGAAAGATGGATATGAGGGTGGGTGTAAGGATATGTGGGTTTGATAGAGGACGTAGAGAGAGAAAAGGTGGTGGCGGATTCATGGGGTTTGTTGGGTAAAGGATGCGTGCATGGAATTAATGGAATGGGTAGTGGGCTAGTTTGATGGGTAGTAAAGGTGGCCATGGCTAGGGAGGTGGTGATGAACGACAAAGGCGTCATGGCGAGAGTGCTACGATAATCAGCAATATCAACAATCAACAACAAGAAAATGATCCAGAAAATCAATGAAATTCAACGTGTAATCCAACCCAAACTGATGAGCAATGCAAAGCAAACCAAAATGAGAAAGAGATGAGAAGAAAATGAATCAAATGGGGCAAAAGACCCACCTCAAACTCACCTATAGCTGCTTTCTTCCTCTGTCATCTCCCTCTCCAGTCAGTTCCTCTGTAAGATCCCTCGCTCTTGCTTTTTTCCTCCTCTGTTTATGTCTTCCTCAGCAAGCCATTACCAGCTCCATTGTTCTTCCATCAGCCGACATGGCTTCTTTCACCTACCAGCATGGTCGTCCATCCTCCCTCGCTACACGTCCAATCCTGCTTTTCTCCAGCAAAAAAGGGGTCCTCCCTCCTTATTTCAAAAAGAAATGCAAATAAGTCCAGAAAACTCTCTCCCCCCCTACCCCGCAGGCCTCTAACCAAAAGGGGTCCACAATATCGTTTTTGTTAATTATTATTATTATCCCACATTTATTTATCTATTTCTTTTAAAAATCACAAGCATTAAAGTTCAATTCTTCAAAAATCCGACTTCTAAATTTAATTTTTAATCTAAAAAATTCTACTATTTACTTTCATTCATTTAAATGTCATTTTTGTTAAGTATTAATATTATTCCATATTTATTTATTTACTCTTTTTAAAAATCTCAATCATTAAAGTTCAATTCTTCAAAAACCTGACTTCCAAATTGAATTCCCAATATAAAAAAAAAAATAAAAAAATCCACTATTCACATTCAATTGCTTAGTAATTATCTTTGTTATTATTATTATCATCCCATTTATTCATTCATTCACTTATTCATATATTTAAAATCTCATCTCTAAATAATTTCTCAAATTTTCAATTTCTAAACTCAATCTCCAATCTCTAAAATTCTATTTTCCGCATTTATTTACCTAACTGTTATTATTTCGTCAGTATTATTGTTCAATTCATTTATTGACTCACTTCTTCATTTCACTTAAAATTCCATCTCTAATAATTCTTTAAATTTCCAAGCCCTAAGTTCAATTTCCAATTTCCGATATTCTAACTTCCGCAAATATTTAACCAATCATTATTATTTTATCATTATTATTATTCCATTCACTTATTCATTTGCTTAAAATTCCGTCTTTAAGTAATTCTTCAAAATTTCGATTGCCAAATTTAGTTATCTGAAATTCCAATTTTCCAATTTCCTTCAAATTCAATTTCTAAAATTCTCATTCTTATATTTAATTTCTAAAGACCGAATTTTCGAATAATTTTTAAGACTTCGAACTTTCAAATAAACTTCAAAAATCCAATTCTTCCTCAAACGGTTTTAATTTTTATTTGGCGATGTATGTGATAGGTTTTGTGCTCTTTATTGTACACTGACCCCATTTTTATGATAGCACATTGCTCGTTCGTGGTCCAGGTACGCATCCACTCTCTTTTTGATCACTCTCTATGCGTGTTTTGATTTCCATATGTGCATAATCGATTTGAGTATCCATTGATTTTCTTATTGATTGCCACGTCGACTTCATTTTATTAGTAGAGACCCGACTTTAGGGACTTAGAGGGGTGCTACGGTCTTTACCGTACCTTCCCGATAAGTAACCTGACCCCCAAGCCTGATTCGGTTTTTCACAGACCACCTTTTCCAAAATGATGAGTCATGCTTAGGGTTTTCTTTCTTATTTTGTTTACCCTTTTAAAAATAAAACAAAAATAAGTGGCGACTCCAAGTCATTTTTTTTAATAAATAAAATCATTTTCAAATAAAAATCGAGTTTGCCATCGAGTGGAAAACGCATGAGCAGAAATACGGGGTCCACACCCATTTTTATTTTTTATTTATTTCCCATGAAAGAAATGTATAGAAATTGGTTTTATTTTATTCTATGGCATGTACCAAAAGATGGAAAGAGATTATCAAGAAATTGACTTTCCTTTAATATTATAGAAAATGTGAGCAAAATTTTTATTTGGCATGTCTCAAATGGTATCACATGTGCACGCTCAAATCTCATTTGTTTACATTAAAGTCTCATTTATTTGTTTTTTTATTTCTTGATCCAATTTATTTATATTTTTATTCAATAATCTAATTTTATCACTTGATGGCTTAGTATTTTCCTTCTATCTTTAGAGGCTACAATATTTTCAATAACTCAACTTCCATTTTCTATTTCATTGTCCTATCTAAAGACCCATTTCAATGATATCTCTTTCTCTTGAAAAGAAAGTTAGTCAATCATTCATCAAATAATTATAATTTTTTTATAATAGATAAAAATATTATTAATAACACTTAATTGCAAAATATTTTAATAAGAAGTGAAAAGATTATATGTAATTTGTTTCTCTGTCTTAAATTTAAATAGATCTTTATTGAATTTTAAATAGAACTTAATCTCATTAAGATTAAATTGTTTATTGTTATTAATATTTAAATATTCTTAAACATTAAATTACTTGTTCTTATTAATGTGTTAATATTGTTATGTGTTAAACAAATATTTTTCTATCCTTAAAATAATTATTTGTAACTTAATTCCATACATTATTGAAGGAAAAGATTTTGGTTCATGCATGTAATCATTAGAGAGGGTTTCCAATCAAGATTTAAATTTGGTTGTTGCATCCTCAATGTAAGAAGTTTAAAAAACCTGGAACTAATTTAGGTCATTGGATCACACATTTACCAAGTGGATGTTGGGATTGAGGCTGGAGAAACTTCATTAATTTTTTTGCCAATAGATTGAATTTTTGTTCATTGGATCACACAACTGATACTTGCAGAGATGTCTTTTGTTTGATCATTTTGTAGAGACACAAAAAAAAAAAAAAATTAGTGGATTAAATTACCACTAATTTGGTCTTCAGCAAAAAAATAAAAAATAAAAATAAAAAAATAAAAAAATTCATGGATAAGTTTCTCTAATCTCCAACTATAAAAAAGGATAATGATAATAATAAGAAAATTATTATTGTTATTATTATCTTGTTGGTAAAACCTCCTAGATAGAAAATTTGCTAAAATCAAGGAACTAAATCCCTTGAATTAAGCAACTAAAATTGGGGAATTTGAAATTCAAATTCCCTATCTTCACCTATAAATAGAGGTGTCTTCCATGGGAAAAAAAAAATTATAGAGAGGAAAATCCTAAGGAGAAAATCCAAAGGTAACTCCGCATAGGAGAAGGGGCTTCACAACAATAGAGAGCTTCATCAAATCTCCTTGCAAGTTCGGTAAACGGCAAAAGAACTAATACAATCGTTTTTTGCCATTCAACAAGGTCATTCGAGAATAAGCCATTTGTGGCCCTCGATTGATCTCTGAAATCAAGAAAACGTCATCGTCGTCTTCTGAAGTGTGATCAAGTCAAAAGAATCAGAGGGAAAAATATTCTTTTGGAAAGAATATTATTTATTTCTGAGATTGTACCTGCACTACATTTTTAAATTTAATAAATCATTTGTTCACGTCATTTTCCCTATTTTATTTTGTTAATTTTTACAGGATAAAATTTTACAAAATTTGCGCGTACAAATTTCTGGCACGCCCGATGGGACCTCTTTGCCTCTCATCTCTTTTGTTAGAAGATTGATCTCTACTACGTCGATGGCACCCAAAAGAACTCAAGTTGTGCATGACAACAAGGGCAATGATAAGATCGTCATTGCACAATCAACACATGACACCGCTACGGGCCCCATGACTCGTAGCAAAGCAAAATCAACATCTTCACTCTCAACAAAACAAACAAATGAGTCTGGTTGTTTACCAAAACCGGTAAGGACCCATGATGAGCATCAGCCGCTCATCACCTTGGCCTCTTTGGGGGCAAAGAGCCATAGTCCTCGTAGTAGGGGAAAACTCTCTTCAACACTAAGGGACTTTGGGGATAAATCTCCTTGCTCTATTACCGACGCCAACTCCAGCACTGGCTCATGCTCTGGATCACCAACCAGAATGTCAAAGGAGGAAAACTACTCCAATCATTCTGACTCTTTTACTTCTCCCTTCTTGATGACCATACCGGTAATGGCAACCGGCACTACATCCGTAGAGGAACAATTAGCAGAGATGACTCGCACCATCGCCAAACTCACCAAGACGGTTGAGGAGAAGGATATGCAGATAGCCTCTCTCATAAATAAGGTTGAGACACAAGTACAAAATGCGGGTGAGTCAAGTCACGGACTTAACCACCCTCCGAATGTTGCATCTCCTCTCGATGATGCACCACATACGTATAAGACAATGCAAGGTGAGAGACAAACGACGGAATCTACCTCGGTGGCATCATTATCTATCCAACAACTTTAGGACATGATAACTAACACCATTAGGGCGCAGTACGGTGGACCCTCACAGAGTACGCACATGTACTCTAAACCTTACACTAAGAGGATTGATAACCTACGTATGCCTATGGGTTATCAACCTCCAAAATTTCAATCATTTGATAGAAAAGGCAATCCAAAACAACATGTTGCCCATTTCGTTGAAACTTGTAACAATGCGGGTACAGATGGTGACTTATTAGTTAAACAATTCATCCATTCTCTTCGAAGGAATGCTTTTGATTGGTACATAGACCTTGCACCAGAGTGTATCAATAGTTGGGACCAAATGGAACGTGAATTCCTCAACCGTTTTTATAGCACCCGATGAACTGTAAGTATGATGGAACTTACTAACACAAAGCAATGGAAAGACGAACCGGTTGTAGACTATATCAACCGTTGGCATTCCTTAAGCCTCGACTGCAAAGATAGATTATCTGAGGTATCAACCGTGGAAATGTGTATACAGGGAATGCACTGGGGTCTCTTATACATTCTCCAAGGGATACGACCTCGTACCTTTGAAGAATTAGCTACTCGAGCACATGACATGGAGCTTGATTCATGCCTAATTGGTGTCTCAGCTGATTCGTGTCCAGCTGGTGCTCCTTGATGGCGGGAGTAATCAACAAAATTTATAACCTATTACACCATGAACTAGGGTAGCAAAGAAAAAGCTACTATAGCATAGTGGCTCTAGGATCGTTCACTGGGAAGGGTACTCAAACTGAAAATGATACCAATTCAAAGTGAATTGGTGCTATTTCATTTCAAGATTAGCTTAAGAAATAAAACACAAACTTTGGTAGAAAAAGGTTTGGACTTAGATTAACAACACAGCAAGTGATGGAAATTACTTAAGAAGAAAAACATTCCTTGGAGATTCAGGTTCACAGGGGAGGTTCCTCATGCAAAAGCATAGCTCCGGTCAGTTGGTTCATTTCCTCGCATTAGAGAATTAACATAAAGTCAATTCTCTAATAGGTGCTGCACAAATGCATCCCTCAATTGGATTTCAGCTTTAATTCTCTCACTGATGCAACTTGCAATGGTTCGAGCCTCTCACTTAGCCTTTACCATTCAAGGTGATCTTTAACCTTGGACTTCCTTTCACAAACTCGCAAGAGATAACTAATGGATGTCTCCTTAGAGTCCAAAAGCTTACCAAGTGTTGGCAATTCTAGAAAATCCTACCTTCAAGTCACCTCCCAGAGGCTCGCAAGGGGTAAACTAGTGCATCTCCATGGATAGAGATCACTTGCCTTACCAAGTGTTGGCCCAGGTGACTCCAAGGCGTTTTAAGTTAACTAAAAACATAGAAACCATTCACGGGACACACTTTCTTTTCATTCATAGCTGAAACCACAAAGCTTCTGATTCTTGCACTTGGAACCTTTCCCGGCAACCTTAACTCCAAGGAACTAAAAAGTTTAGTTACTCATTCTCTGGGGAAAATTCCTCAGAGAGTGCATAACTTAGTAAATAAATAAGAAACACAATCAAAGTGAGAAGGTAAAGCAGAGCTCAAGCTCTGTATTTTACTTCCTTTGAAACTTTTACAAAAGGTTCATCACCCTCAGAACAGGCTTCTCGGGCTCTATTTATATCAAAATTACATTAATATCTATTACATGGATATTTAGCCATTTTCCTAACTTAAAAACTAAGGAATCCTATAATTGGTGGGATACAAGGAGAATTTGGGGATTTAGACAACAAAAATCTGATGAAAAATATCTCCAAGTGTCGGTTACAAATATCGGGAAGCACTAAGGACCATTTCGCAGGTGAAAATGAGGTCTGCGAGATTTCGCAGATGAACAAAAAGGGCTGCGAAATCTCTTCGCAGGTGAATGGCTGATTCCGCACCGCTGCGAAGTTGGCTTTCATCTTGTGGTGTTTGGCTTCCATCGCGTCGTGAAACTTCAGGGGAAATCCATAGCACTGTGCAAAAAGGCTGCGAAATCATTCCGCAACAAAAGGGTGATTTCGCAGCACTTTGCTAAATCCTTCCTTCAGCTTGGAGTGATTGGCTTCCAACGGCTGTAACTCTTTCATTTCAACTCCGAATTGCACACCGTTTGAAGCATTGGATTATTGACTTCCTAAGCTTTCAAATGACATATAGCATGCATAAATTGGACTTCGGGAAGTGATCCAAAAGTAGCTGACACGACTGTCATCAAGAATGCTTCATGGCTGATTTCTCTTTCTTTTCCTTGCATTCCAAATTTGCTTATGGCAAAGGACTTCAAAGCTTTGATTCTTCATGTTTCTGCTCTTTCCATTGCTTTGCCAAGGATTCCAAATAACTCTCCTCAATCTCGTAATGCTTTGGTGATCAAATTACTAACAAAAACACCAAAACTTACACAATTTGATTAGAATTGATTGCAAGGGGCCTTAACATGCTAATTGGGTTAAAAGGCACTAACTACTACTCAAAAGTGTTTAAAAGGATTAATTGCAAGCTATCAAATAGCACTTTTTGAGTAGTAATCAGAGCTCAGCATAGCCAACCATGGTTCTAAGAAGGATCTTTCCGTTGATCGTAAAAAAGAGAGACATGATGGGAAAAGGAATGACAAGACCTCAAAGAAACCCATCCAGGAGTCAATGACGATAAATACGACTCCCGCCAAAATCTCAGCAAGAGATAAAAAGAAAGAAGTTAAAGAGGCTGGACCAATCCAGGAAAATGAGAGGCGTTGATTCACCTTGAAGGAATTAGAGGAGAAGAAGTATCCTTTTCCTGACTCTAATGTGCCTAACATGCTGGAAGACTTGCTTCAGAAAAATGTTATCGAGTTACCTGAATGCAAGCGTCCAGAAGAAATGGGTCGTGTTAATGATCCAAACTACTGTCATTACCATCGAATTATCAGTCATCCTGTGGAGAAATGTTTCATTTTAAAAGATCTCATAATGAAACTTGCAAAGCAAGGAAGAATTCATTTAGATCTAGATGAAGTAGTGAAGTCAAATCATGCTACAGTCACATTTGGGTCATTTGATCCTGTCCCATTACATATTCCACTTAAGAAATTGGGGGCATGTGCTAATACTATTCAACATAGGTCACCAAAACCAAAGCAAACACAAGTGTCATGTCAGGATAGCCTTCTTCACCTTTGCTCTAATAATAAATCAATGCCATATGACGAAGAAGGATGGACATTGATGACACGAAAAAGACTTTGTAAGAAGCAAGGGTCGCATTCATACCCTAACCTTTCTAGGAGGGGACGACATGAGTGGAATACTCAACAACACCTAGAGAAGAAAGAAAAAAAGAATCCTGGGAAGAAACAAGCGATTGTCCAAATAGACGATCTTTTGGTCCAGAAACTCATCACCCCTATCACCCTAGGGGAGTACTTCCCCTTAGGGTTCTTTGATAAAAAGGTGACAATATCAACTCATATGGTCTCTTGCAATGAGACTTCGAAAGAAGATGAGTTAAGTGAAGATGAGGAAAGCATTCTTGGTGTTGAATCAAGAAAAACTAAAGAAGAAGAAGGGGTAGTAACAAGCTTACAACACCTACCCTCACCATTTAATAGCCACGAAATGCTACAACTTCCTAATGAGATGCGAAATACGTTGATTCAAGTACTTAGGAATCCAACACTCTTTACCACCAAAATAAAGGGGGCAAAACGTGAGGATGAAAGTCACAATTGTGACAAATGTTGTACAGCCATCGCCTTTACCAATGAAGACCTTTAGTTAGGGTCAAAACCACATAATCGACCTCTGTTTGTTATCGGGTACATACGGGAACAAAATATCACTCGAATCTTGATTGATGGAGGGTCTGCAATAAATATCATGCCCAAAACAACAATGAGATGACTCGGGATTGCTACGAAAGAACTAACTCGGAGTTGCCTAATGATCCAGGGCTTTAATCAAGGAGGACAACGAGCTATTGGTATGATTCGCCTAGAGCTTGTTACGGGTGAATTGAGTTCAAACACATTGTTTCATGTAACTTATGCAAAAACATCTTACAATGTATTACTCGGGCGACCATGGCTTCATGAGAATGGAGTAATTCCTTCAACACTACACCAGTGTTTCAAATTCTATCAAGGAGGGGTAAAGAAAGTAGAGGCTGACACTAAGCCATTTATAGAAGTCGAGTCTTATTTTGCTGACGCTAAATTTTACATAGAAAATGAAGCTATGGAGGAAGTCCTTCCTACGACCATTCCCTCAATTGGGAAGGCTAAACTTAAGGGAAAAGTTGAGCAGTGTAAGTCGACGTTGAAAAAGATGAATCCTAAAAAAAATCGACATTGGACTCAGCGATTGTCACTACTTTCCCAGTTCTTAGGTACATCCCAAGATCTCGATGAAGTGAGGGTCAACCACCTTTCATAGAAGACAAAAGTGAAGTACAACCTCGTAGATTGGAAAATGGAGACCTTCACATCTTGAAAGAAGATGCGACCATTCCCCTGCCAAACTTACAACTTATCTCTAGGGATGAGACACAAAAATCCGTCAAATCCTCAAGAGACCAAACAAAACAAGAATTCTTTCCTGGTAAAATAATAGATGAGGGAGGGGTTCAATCCTAAGGCTTATAAGTTATTAGCCAAGGCAGGGTATGACTTCACTTCGTCATCATAATTAGGAGAACTTAGCCGCGAGACTACAGGTGAAAAGATGCAAGGCCTTAACGAAACTCAAAAGAAATTGAAACAACAAGGGTATGCAATCAAACCTTCTAGGGCAAGTTTAGGGTTTGTACCTTTCGAACCTATCAAAATTTCAGCTAAAACTAAGAAAACTAAGGCAAGTACACAACATATCACTGTAGAAGACATGGAAGAGAGTAGTGGGTCAAATCCTCCTCCTCAAATCTCAGTATTTGATCGGATTGAAGCTCCAATTACACGAGCTTCAGTGTTCACTAGATTGGGCAATTTTAACCAAGTATAACAAAATTTAGCACATATCCCACAAAGGTCAATACAACAAAGAGTTGGGACTCTACCTCGAAAGTCATGGCGACAAAATCTTAATAAGAAATAGAGTATTGAGCTAAAGAAAGATGCAAAGACAAGAAGTTTAATCCCATCAAGGATGAAATGCCATTCAACTTAGGAAATTTGTACTAATGGTTCGTTAAAATAAAACGACGTACCATCATGATCACTAAACAGTCGGACAAGGGATGCCCTAAAGATGTTGAAGAAAGTTTAACGCACACTAGCTACCATGTTATAGTGCAAGTTGACTCTAATTCAAAATTTTTAGAAGATGAACCAGGAGAAGCTCCTCAAGTATTTGAGGATGGGGAGCAAGCCACTGTAGATGAGTTAAAAGAGCTCAATTTAAGAACAAATGAAAACCCAAGGCCAATCTATGTAAGTATGCTTCTAAGTCCTTCTGAAGAGAAAAGTTATTTTGAGTTGTTACTCAATTAAAAAGATATCTTCGCATGGTCGTACAAAGAAATGCCAGGTCTTGATCCAAAAGTTGAAGTACATCAACTCATGGTGAAGCATGGTGTCCGACCGATTAAGCAAGCCCAAAGACGATTTCGACAAGAACTTGTTTCGCAAATAGAAGCCGAAATTGATAAATTGATTGAAGCCGATTTCATTAGGGAGGTAAAGTACCCGACATGGATTGCGAACATCGTTCCAGTTAAGAAAAAGAATGGGCGGATCCGTGTTTGTGTGGATTTCAGAGATTTAAACAATGCTTGGCCAAAAGATGACTTCCCATTACCAATCATCGAGCTTATGATTGATGCAACTACTGGTCATGAAGCTTTATCTTTCATGGATGGATCATCGGGGTATAATCAAATACGAATGGTACCAAAGGATGAAAAGCTTACTGCATTTCGGACTCCAAAGGGTATTTACTATTACAAAGTGATGCCTTTTGGACTAAAGAATGCAGGTGCAACATATCAACGCGCTATGCAAAAAATATTTGACGACATGCTCCATAAGAATGTTGAGTGCTATGTTGATGACTTGGTTGTCAAGTCTAGAGAGAGAGAAGACCACCTGCAAGATCTCCGTATGGTGTTTGACAGGTTAAGAAGGTACCAACTCAAAATGAATCCGCTCAAATGTGCTTTTGGTGTTACTTCTGGTAAGTTTCTAGGGTTTATTGTTCGACACCGTGGCATTGAAGTGGATCAATCTAAGATCACAGCTATTCGAGATATGCCAGAGCCAAGGAATCTTCAAGAACTTAGAAGTCTTCAAGGACGTCTTGCTTTCATTCGACGATTTATTTCAAACTTGCAGGACGATGTCAACCCTTCAACCGACTTATGAAGAAAGATGTACCATTTGTTTAGGACAAAGCTTGTCATAATGCCTTTGAAAGCATAAAAAAATACTTGGCTAATCCACCAATCTTAGGTGCTCCTATGGCAGGGAAGCCATTGATACTCTACATCGCCGCACAAGAACGCTCTCTTGGAGCATTACTTGCACAAGAAAATGAAGAGAACAAAGAAAAGGCATTGTATTACGTAAGCCGAACTCTAACGGGACCGGAACTAAATTACTTCCCAATAGAGAAAACTTGTCTTGCGTTAATCTTCTTGACAAAGACGCTAAGACATTACATGCAGGCATACACAGTACACTTAATAGCACACGCTGATCCCATTAAGTATGTGCTATCAAAGCCAATTCTTTCAGGGCGATTAGCAAGATGGGGGTTGTTACTCACTGAGTATGAAATAATCTACATCCCTCAAAAGGCAATCAAAGGACAAGCACTTGCAGACTTCTTGGCAGATCATCCTATCCCTACAGCATGGGAAATTTCAGAGGACTTCCTTGATGAGGAGATCTTTTATGTTGACATTTTTCCTTCGTGGATGATGTTATTCGATGGGTGAGCACGCTATGATGGAACAGGTGCAGGTGTTGTATTTGTCTCACCACAAAGACAGATACTATCGTATTCATTTGTTCTTAGTGAGAGATGCTCCAACAACGTCGTTGAATACCAGGCCTTAATTATCAGTCTACAAATGGCGATTGAAATGAAAATCACAAGCTTAGAGATATGTGGGAATTCTAAGTTGGTAATCAATCAACTTTTAGCCTTGTATGAGGTTAAAAGTAATGACTTAGTTCCTTACTTCCAATATGCTACCCAATTGATGGAAAAGTTTGAGCAAATCTCTTTAGTTCATATTCCACGAAAAGAAAACCAAATGGCAGATGCTCTAGCTAATCTAGCTGCAAGTTTGACACTACTTAAGGATGAGACTATACATGTCCCTCTTTGCCATAAGTGGGTATTGTCACCATCGCCAATATTACGACAATAGGAAGTAAACGCTACATCAGTATTCACTATTGATAACGAAGATTGGCGACAACCATTAATTGACTATTTAAAGTGTGGGAAGTTACCTGATGAACTAAGGCATCGAACAGAAATACGACGTCGAGCTCCACGCTTCATTTACTACAAAGAAACACTTTATCGACGCTCATTCGATGGAGTACTTCTTCGATGCCTAGGAGGAGAAGAGACAAATCAAACAATTGAAGAGGCTCATTCTGGGATCTGTGGGGCTCACTAGTCAGGGCCAAAACTTCATTTTTGAATCAAAAGGATGGGATACTATTGGCCAACTATGGTAAAGGATTGTATGGAATATGCAAAGAAGTGTCAATCATGCCAATTCCACTCAAATTTTATACATCAACCCCCTGAGCCACTCCATCCTACAATTGCGTCATGGCCATTTAATGCATGGGGACTTGACGTGGTCGGACCCATTACTCCTAAATCCTCTGCTGGGCATGCTTACATATTGGCAGCAACAAATTATTTTTCTAAATGGGTGGAAGCTGTGCCACTTAAAGAAGTGAAGAAAGAAAATGTACACCAACGTTCGCAAAAGGTTCTAATCACAGAGGCATGACGATCATAGCTGAATAAGGATGCAAAAATAGCTTCATAAAGCTTACATCCTTTAAGAAATGGTCCATGCCGACCCAATACCTCCTCAACCCATTCCCAATATCCTTCGGTAAAGAAAGATTCCCCAAGTACTTTGAATGAGCTTCCCCATTTGGCTTCTCCATCACGAACACGAGAACCTAATAATCCAAATTCATCATGAACTTCAGTAGTAGTTGGGTGAGAAGAATTCAACAGTAGAGCATCAGAAACATGTTTCACCTTATTAAGTTTTGAATTGCTGATATTTGTAAGTTTGCAATATGTGACCCAAGACCAAGAAGAAATGTGTAATGGGTCCTTTGTCACTGGCACTGACAAAGATTGAAGGCCAGTAAGTGACTTATGCATTGACAAGGTAGTCCCTTCCTCAAAATCTTTACTTGCATCCTCAAGAATGGTTACGGTCTTCTCCTTGAAACATTTGAAGAATTCCATCCTAAAAAAATAAAAATAAAAAAGAAGAAAGAGAGATGAATAAAACATGGGTCGAAGTTTTTAGATGCTACTATGCATTTAAGTTAGGCCAATTCGCATGGGTAAAAACCTTAGCACTCAAGTCGTATTAAGTGTTGAAAGTACAACACCTTGTAGCATTAGGGCCATAACTTGTTTGCATAGATAGCCAATTTGCATGGGTGAAGACTTTAGCACATAAGTGCCAAAAATACGACACCGCTTCTCGTCAGGGCTACGACTTGATTACATGAGGGTCAAATCTTAAATATTCATTTTTTTTATGGATATTTAATTTTGTTAAAAAAATTCCCCTCAAGTATTAAGGTAATTTTTTTTAATTAATTAAATTAAATTAATTTACCTGAAATCAAATTCACCTTTGCAAATAATGGAGGCCGACGCATATTCAAAAAAAAAAAAAAAAAAGGTATTTTCTTCCCTAGAAATATCACGATGCATTCAAATCAAGCCAATTTGCATGAGTGAAGACTTTAGCACATAAGTGCCGAAAATACAACACCGCGTAGCATCAGGGCTATAACTTGTTTGCATAGATATCAAGTGTTATTCCAGTTTTAATTAAATATTAAAACTTGAACACCACTATGCATTCAAGTCAAGCCAATTTGCATGAGTGAAGACTTTAGCACATAAGTGCCGAAAATACGACACCGCTTCGCGTCAGGGCTACGACTTGATTACACGAGGGTCAAATTTTAAATATTCATTTTTTATGGATATTTAATTTTGTTAAAAAGAATTCCCCTCAAGTATTAAGGTAATTTTTTTTAATTAATTAAATTAAATTGAATTACCTGAAATCAAATTCACCGTTGCAAATATTGGAGACCGACACGCGTTCGAAAAAGGTAAGTCTTTTTCTTCCTTGAAAAAAAAAACACCAAAAAAGCACGTGTCAACATATATGTTTATATGTATGGAAATCAAATCATTTTTAAGTGGTTTGACTTTTTTCCATGCATGTTATATATATACCAAAAAAAAAAAACTTACAAGTTTCAAGAGATGAAGATTTTTCGTGGCGAATTCAAGTTGGGTTTCTCAAGCTGGGTTGAAGAACACTCAAAGATCAAAAAAGCTCTCTGAAAAGGTTCAAGTCAAGTTTCTCAACTATTGTCCCCTTTATATAGAAAAAAAAAAGTGTATATAGGGATGACAAATTCGAAGAGAACTGAAAGTGTAAGGCAAGAAGGAAAACGAATTGGAAGAGGATTCAAGGTGATGGATAGGAAAATGAAGTGGAGTTTAAAAAAAAAAAATTACTTCAAGACTCACCCATCCACATGACAATGCATGTACGTGATGCGTCTTGAAGTGAGGGCATTTGTAGACACAAAAAAAAAATAAAAAAATTAGTGGATTAAATTACCACTAATTTGGTCTTCAGCAAAAAATAAATAAATAAATAAAAAAAAAAAATTCATGGATAAGTCTCTCTAATCTCCAACTATAAAAAAAGGATAATGATAATAATAATAAAATTATTATTGTTATTATTATCTTGTTGGTAAAACCTCCTGGATAGAAAATTTGCTAAAATCAAGGAACTAAATCCCTTGAATTAAGCAACTAAAATTGGGGAATTTGAAATTCAAATTCCCTATCTTCACCTATAAATAGAGGTGTCTTCCATGGGAAAAAAAAAATTCTAGAGAGGAAAATCCGAAGGAGAAAATCCAAAGGTAACTCCGCATAGGAGAAGGGGCTTCACAACAATAGAGAGCTTCATCAAATCTCCTTGCAAGTTTGGTAAACGGCAAAAGAACTAATACAATCGTTCTTTGCCATTCAACAAGGTCATTCGAGAATAAGCCATTTGTGGCCCTCGACTGATCTTTGAAATCAAAAAAACGTCATCGTGGTCTTCCGAAGTGTGATCAAGTCAAAAGAATCATAAGGAAAAATATTCTTTTGGAAAGAATATTATTTATTTCTGAGATTGTACCTGCACTACATTTTTAAATTTAATAAATCATTTGTTCACATCATTTTCCCTATTTTATTTTGTTAATTTTTATAGGATAAAATTTTACGAAATTTGTGCGTACACATTTATCTGTAATATTTCTTCATTTTCACCAATTTTTCTCCCATCAAACTTGTTTATGTTGAGTTTCATTTGGATAATTTTCAAAATCTGATATTTTAATGATATTTGTGACAAAACATCCACTTTTTCTTTTTATCTTGGTTATAACATTATCTCACATTCTAAAATTTTTTCCACATTCTACCTAAATTTCCACCCAATTCCATCAAACTTAGAACATGCACTCATATTCATAACAATATATATATACCTCAAAGATTTTAAAATTGTTTAGATAAGTATAATTATTTTTAAATAAGAGTTAAGTGTATAAAAAAACAAATGAGCAACTACATGATTACTTTAATACAAATTTTCCACGTAATGACTTGTAACTTCAAGATAATTAATTGAAGTTGTTGTAACATCACATCAAATCTTAATAATTGTGTTTATATTTTACTTTAATTTTCATTTTCATTTGGATCCATCACTAGCAAGGATGAAAATTTTCATATATATCGGCAAAATATCTCAAATATATCGTCTATCGGGGTGTCAATATAAATTTTCACTGGCCTAATTTTTCCATTTTTGTCATCGATATATCGATAATACACTGATACTTTTCACCAATATATCACCTCAATCAGTCAAACATCAAGTTGTTGCTACTAGGCCTCGGTTAAACACAGTAAAAAAATCAAGCTATTGCTGAGGGGATTTGAACCTGGCAATAACCACTAGAGCAAGTTGCTCTTTGATAAAAGTTATACACCAAATTGTATATATAAGAACATTAAAAATTATTTTATTAAATAAATTAATTTTAATTATTTTATTTTTGCATTTGATTTAATTTATTACCAAAAATATACAAACATAATTTTTTATATTTTTTATGTAATCTATATATTTATCAAATATAAAAAATATAAATATTAAAAAAATTATACATATTTTATTATTTATTTGATATAATTGAATACATTTAAATTAAAATTGATCCTAATTTTAATATTTTAAAATTAAACATATTATCATATTATTGTTGTAAAATAATATTGTGCAACTTAATAATAAATGTATGCTTATAAAATATATTTTTTTATTGATGCATACAATATTATTATCAAATATGATAAATTATATATATATATATATATATATAAAATTTTTGAACAAAATAAATTTAAAATGTCTATTATACTTTCAAATTCATTTTTATGAAGTTTTTCTTATATTTCTAGGAGTTTTGATAATTTTAAGTCTATTAATATTTTTTTCTAAAATGTCTGTCGATATATTTCTAATATATCTATAAAATCAATATATTAATATATCCGTAATTACCAATATTTTCATAATTCATCACTAGCAAGTTGGAATTGACTCAAACATTAGGATCCAAAAGTCACCATTAAGACATTGCATTGACACAACCTAGAGAAGCTTCCAAATGGACTGCACATGCTAACATGTCTTGGAGGGTTGAAAATCAATGGTTGTCCAAAGTTTCCAGAGTTGGGGTTCCTGTCCATGCTTAGACATCTTGTTATTGTTAGTTATGAAGGTCTACGATGTCTACCCAATTAGATGATGGTGATGAAGGATGGTAGTATTAACAATAGCAACATGCGTCTTTTTGAATAGTTGGAGATAGATACGTGCCCATCTCTCATTGCTTTTCCAAATGTTGAGTTACCCACCACGCTTAAGGAACTCAAGATATGGAGGTGTGAAAAACTGGAGTCTCTACTGAGGAGATGATGCACCATGATTCAAACACCACCACCACCACCAGTGTTGGTCTTCATGTCTTGGTCATTGGGGTATGCCCATCTCTCACATTTCTCCCCACAGACAAGTTTCTCTCCACCCTCGAGAAACTTTATATTATGAATTATGCACAACTAGAGTCAATTTCAGAGAGGATACTATTACAAGGGAAAATGGAGAGAAAAATTGACATATTCTCCTTTCATTGATTGAAAAAATGAGCTATACAGAGAACCCCAAAATAGAGTAGCAAAAATGCCTTTTATAATAGAAGTCACGCATAAGGAGCTGTAGAGCTTTGCAGAGAAAAAACAACCTAACCAACTATTGGTTATAATAGAAAAAATAAAATAAAAATAAAAAACTAAAACTAATATGCTAAAATTCTCCCTCAATATGGAGAATATAGATCATGAATTCCCATCTTGCCCGAGAGACCATGAAATTGACTGGGATGAAGAGTCTTAGTAAGAATGTCAGCAAGTTGGTTTTGGGAGGTAACATGTAGAGTCTTGAGAATCCTAGCTTGAATCTACTCTCAAATGATATGACAATCAATCTCAGTATGTTTGGTGCGCTCATGGTAGACTGAGTTTGTTTCAATGTGGAGAGCAGCTTGGTTGTCACAATAAAGAACAGCTGGCCCATGATGGGCTATCTTCAAGTCGTGAAGAAGAGACAAGAGCCACAGAATCTCACAAGTAGTGTTGGCCATGGATCGATACTTGGCTTCAGTAGATGAGCGAGAGACAATCGGTTGTTTCTTAGACTTCCAAGAGATGAGGGAGGTCCTAAGAAACACACAAAAACCAGAAATAGAACGACGAGTGTCAAGACAAGAGGCCTAATCAGAATCTGCGAAGGCTTTGAGTTACACTTTGGAATTTGATGAAAAGAAAAGTCCTTGGCCTAGGGTTCGCTTGATGTATTGTAAAATGTGAAAAACAACCTGAAGATGTGGCTTGCAAGGGGTTACTAAGAATTGGTTGAGACGATTTACAGAATAGCTAAGGTCAGGACGAGTAATAGTAAGATATAGCAGCTTACCAATGAGTCACCTATAGTTGGTAGGATTTTCAATCAAGTCACCATCATCTTGAGATAGTTTCAAATTAGATCCATGGGAATGGTGGTAGGTTTGCAACCCAAATGTTCAGTGTCTGAGAGCAATTCCAACGCATACTTGCGTTGACAAATAGAGATACCAATAGTAGATCGAGCCACTTCCAAGCCTAGAAAATATCTGAGTGGCCCCAAGTTCTTCATCTTAAACTTGCAGTTGAGGGCATGCTTTAAAGTATCCACAACAAGGTGATCATTACTAGCAATAATAATGTCATCAACGTAGATCAAAAGAGCTAAGAAAGAAGTATCTTGATGTTTTGTGAACAAAGTGTGATCACTAGTTGATTGAACAAAACTTTCTGATAAGAGAGCATTGGAGAACTTGTGGAACCATTGACAGGAGGCATGTTTCAAGCCATAGATAGACTTATGCAGCCTGCACACAGCATTAGGAGGCAAATGTTCCCCCTCATGGCAAGTGTATCCAGGGGAAAGACTCATGTAAACTTCCTCCATAAGGTCACCATAAAGGAATGCATTAGTGACATCAAGTTAAGTGAGAGACTAGCCATGAATTGCAGCTAAAGAAAACAACATTTTAATAGTAACTAGCTTGGCAACAGGAGATAAGGTATCAAGATAATCAATACCTTATTGTTGTGAAAATCCCTTAGCCACAAGGCGTGCTTTGTATCTATCCACAGTGCCATCAGCTCGAAACTTGACTTTGTACACCCATTTACAACCAACTGCTTGTTTTCCAATGGGAAGAGAGCAAATGGACCAAGTGTCATTGCTTTCCAATGCCTGCAATTCAATATTCATAGCATCGCGCCACACTTGAGACTCAATGGCATGAGAGAACGACGTTGGTTCTGTTTGAGAACTAATGGTGAGAGCAAATTCACGGTATGGCCTGGAAAGCTTGTGGTAACTCAAGCAAGAGGAAATAGGATGTAGAGAAGGCTTAGAAGAAACATGTCCAATGAGGTAATAGTGATAATTAGACAAGTAAGCTGGTTTTGTGGTGACACGACGTGGACATAAGGCTGTTTGAATTAGGGCTGGTGAGGAAATGCACTCTGGACTATGGGAAGAAGACATGTTGGGCTAACTGTAAGAAGGCTCGAAGATGGACTGAATTGGCTTAGGAAGGACATGATCATTAAACAAATCAACTACATCGCTGCTCACAGCAAAATGAGCAAACGGAAATAGTGATTCATGAAAAATGACATTCTAAGAAATGTAGATCTTATTGCTTTCTAAGTCAAGTAACTTGTAACCCTTATAACCAAGAGGATAGCCAAGAAAAACAGAAGCTCGAGCACGAGGGGCAAACTTTGTACGTTGGTTAGAAAGCGTGGAAGCATAACATAGACACCCAAAAATGCGAAAATGGTTGTAGATGGGTTTGTTGTTATTCAACAGCTCAAATGGGGTTTTATTGGATAGTAATGGAGAGGGTGTAAGATTGACTAAATAAATAGCGGTCAAAACACAATCACCCCAATAACAAAGAAGAACACAAGATTGAAACAATAAGGCTCGTGCCACATTAAGTATGTGTTGATGTTTACGCTCTATAACTGAGTTTTGTTCAGGTGTAACAACACAAGAATGATAAGGAATAACACCCTTGGTACGAAAAAAAAAAAATCATGGAAAGCTAATTCAGGGGCATTATCGAAACGGATAGATTTAATTGCAGTGTTATGTTGAGTAGAGATCACATTGAAAAATTTAGGAAAGATAGTGAGAACATCAGTTTTAGCACAAAGAAGATATACCCAAGTAGCACGTGTGCAGTCATCAACAATAGTGAGGAAATATCAATGTCCAGCTGGTGTACTAACATTAAATGGTCCCCAAATGTCAATGTGAACTAGATCAAAAGGATTAGCTGACATATTATTATGTGAAACAAAAGGTAAACGTTTTTGCTTGGCCATATGACAAATTTTACAGTGAGAAGATAGATGGGATAAAGAATTGGGAATGTGTAATTCATTGTGAAGAATTTGAATTTTTACATGAGATGAATGTCCAAGGCGAAAATGCCAAATATCACTTTTCGACATTACAGAATTTATAAAAATAGAATTACAAAATTCATTCCCTGATTCTAGAAAATAGAGGTTCTTTCGTCTTCTACTTTTCCCAATCGTCAAGCCCCGAGTGAGGTCCTGAATGACACATGAATTTGAAAGGAAATTAACAGCACAATTATGGTTAAGAGTAAGAGCACTAATGCTGAGAAGATTGAAAGTGAACATGGTGACAAAGAAGACATTATCCAAGTTCAAAGTATCAGACAACCTCACAGAACCTACACAATTGATTGCAACAGCATGACCATTAGGAAAAGTGACTGTGGTATTATAAACCAATCTGGAATAAGAAAACAAAGAAATATTGCAACAGACATGGTGGGTGGCCCCTGTGTCAATCACCCAAGCATCGGAAGGAACAAAAGGATGAGAAAAAACTGAGTAGAACAATTGTTACCATAGATTTGAGAAATTGAAGGTTCTGATGTCGATGGAGAATCAAGTGGGTTGATAGTTTGTTGTTGAAGGTGCATGCTAAGGTAGGCAATGAGTTGTTGAACTTGATCCGATGAGAGATAGACTGGTGGTGGGGAAGATCCCACTGTAGCAGCAACAGCAGAAGGGAAATAATGAATGCCCTTCAATGGTTCAGTAAAGGAGCTTGGTGAAGTAGATTGGGATTGAAGGGGGCTCGTCTGGGCCATTTATGTTTGGGTTTTCCCTTTGGGCTTATAACCTGGTGGAAACCCATGCAATTTATAACACCTATCTACTGTATGCCCTGTGAGCCCACAATGGGTGCAAATTGGGCGTTCACGTCTAGGCTTTTTGTGAGATGATGCACTAGCTACAGAAGGAGTGGAGAAGAGGCATTGAACACCATGGAATCCGATGGAGCGGAGGACCTAGATCCAATAGACCGTTGGCATTCTTCTTGAACAACAAGATTGAATACTTTCGGCACAAGAGGGAGCAGATCAAGCATCAGAATTTGGCCTCTTGTGCTAGCATAAGATTCGTTCAAACCCATTAAAAATTGCATCACACACTCCTGCTGTTGATAATCCATCCAAGTTTTCATACCTCCATAATGGCAGATGGGAACTGGTTAATAGTTTTTGAGTTCATCCCAAAGAATCTTCAATCGAGTATAATAGGTATTAACATCGAGAGAGCCTTGTGAAAGACCATGTAGTCGTTGCTTGATTTGGAAAATTTGTGGAGCATTGCTCTTCTGGAAGAGTTTGTGCAGATCTGCCCAAATAGCATGGGCACTCTTGAGATAGAGAAGACTATCAACTATCTCTTTTGAGACAGCGTTGAGGAGCCAAGATGTGACCATGCTATTGCATCAAGATCAGATTCCGATTGTAGGGCCATCGGTCATGGGCTACGAAAGAGTGCCATCAAACGAATCCGAGCTTATTCTTTGCATTGAGAGCCATCAGCATGGCCCTACTCCATGTATTATAGCTTGAACCAGTGAGGAGATGCAAAATGAGCACCAAGCCTGGATGATCACCACTATGTAAGAAAAATGGGTTATTAGTGTTCTCCATGAGAGATTGATCTGATTGTGTTGCCGTGCTACTAGAGGTAGGGAATGTGAGGGGCTGAAATCTATTATCATTGTTATGCTAACCACCATGAGCCACTTCAGTGAGCGGCAGAGGTAAGAAGCTCTGATATCATATTACAAGGAAAATGGAGAGAAAAATTGACAAATTCTCCTTTCATTGATTGAAAGAAATGAGCTGTACAGAGAGCCCCAAAATAGAGTAGCAAAAATGCTTTTTATAATAGAAGTCACGCATAAGGAGCTGTAGAGCTCTACAAAGAAAAAACAACCTAACCAACTATTGGTTATAACAGAAAAAATAAAATAAAAATAAAAATAAAAAACTAAAACTAATATGCTAAAAGATGTTTCACTCCAATAATAGTTTACTTTAATATTTGAGTATTGAAGGTATCCTTGTCTCAAAATCATACCAGGTTGCCTCTACAAACTTAGAGAACTGGATATTGATAATTGTGAGAATATGAAACTGCTACCTCATCAGCTGCAAAACCTCACTACTCTTACATCACTTACTATCTCTTATTGTGAGAATATCAAGGCGTCCCTATCCCAATGGGGCCTTGCCACACTTACCTCTCTTAAAAAACTCACCATTGCTAGCATATTTCCACAAGTTTCAAATGCTCAAAGACTACCGCGTCTTCCTACAACCCTCACCTTTCTTTGTATTAAAGATTTCTAGAATCTGAAATCTCTGTCCTCCCTGGCTCTCCAAACCCTCACCTCACTTGAAGAGTTATGGATCCTATGTTGCCCTAAGCTTCAGTTGTTTTGCCTAAGGGAAGGGCTGCTTGACACTCTTTCACTACTATATATCACAGATTGCCCACTCCTCAAACACAGGTGCTCAAAGGGGAAAGGACAAGATTAGCCCAACATCGCCCACATTCCCTATGTGGAAATGGATAATGAAAATGTCTTTGAGCAATAATAAGATGAGGGATTGCAGAACATAGAAGCAAACACCATTCAACCCTCACCCATCTTTTATTTAAACAAAGTACACCTGTTCTATCTTTTTCATTCCTTAATACTGCATTCAATTTCTCATATACGTTATAGCAGTTTCCCCTATTGATTACTTGTAAGTTGAATTTTTGTTGAAAATTTGCCTAGGAAGTGACTTTTGAAATGGCTTATAGCTTGGTTTTCTCTTCAATCTGCCATAATTCTCAAAGAGGATGGAACTCCGATGATTATATCAAAGACTTCAAAGTATGGAGTGAATGGAGCTAGTTCCGGTTGTCCAATGTTGCTTTTTTTTTTTTTTTTTTTTTTTGTTTTTGAGTGTCAACATGGGACAAAGAATAACCCAGCAAGACTATAGTGAGTGACCGTCATCTATATATTTTGTTTATTTATTTTTCTATTTTAATGACTAATTTTCTTTAATTTTCTTCTTGTCCACTGGATGTTCATTCCCAACACGCAGTTCTTCCTCTTTCTCTCCTTAATACCACTTTTTATTTCCTATACACATGTTATTTCAATTTGTTGCCGTTTAGCTTGGCTACCTCTTAACAGTAATAATAAGTCTTAGAATTTTTATGTACCAAATTGTTTACATTGATGATGCAGGTGTCAAAAGGATGGGTTCAAAGTATCATAGGAGGTACATGTGGTCTTTTTATTGTGTTGACTGATTGGAATTTTCCTCCTATATCAAAGGCTCGTTGGCACTTTATTACCATTTTTTAGTATGACAAAAAAAGGATAAAATATAGTCTAGCAAAATTGTGGTCCATGACTTTCATTTATATAGTTGATTCTACATATTATTGTGTTCTAAGGACTATCTTTATAAAATTTTCTTCCTTTTATGACTTATGATAGATTCTACAGTGCTTTATAAAGGTCCTCTGAATCAAGATTTCATCTGCATCTTTAATAAATAAGAACCTATTTTCTTCACCTCCTGGGGAAGTTGCTCATAGCACTATATGATCTTTATATATCCTTTGAAAGTTGAGAACCATCCAATGCATGAGACTTGTCTTTCACAAGAAACCAAGTGGTCTTTTCTTTGTGACTGTGATAGCCCAAAACTACCTAATGGAATTATGACATAGCAACAACAGCAACTTGTATTTGTTCTAATGTATCCAACTTGTTTTCAAAATGTGAGCTACTATGATATTTACATACGTCTAGTAGTACAGATTTGAGCAAAAACAAAATGGTTTTGCGTCCAATTTCTAAAGTTTTTAATTTCATGAAACCATATCTCTTCTTTTGGAGTTTGTAGGTTTTAAAGGTGCATGTCCTAGGTGCCAGAGCATAAGTATTTTTCTTCTTATTGAAGGGAATTTGGGTTTTACATTTAGAGGCTCCAAGTCTATAGTGATTGTGGCAAATGCCTGTTGCACTTGTTATTTTTGTTTCTATTGTTGATGTTGAGGGTGTAGAAAGGGGATGAACAAAAGCATAACAAGATCATGGTATGTTACGATTTTTATTTTACAACTTTATTAGTCTTTTTAGATTCCTATTTTTACTGACTTTTTTTTTTTTCTAAATTTTCTATGTTTATGACTTGAGGTGTTCCCCAAACACTTGCTTCAGAGAGGATTTTGGCACCAGAATTATCCTTGGACATTGCTTAGTTCACCTGTCTTCCATAGATATGAACCTATGTTTTGTGCCATTTTGGAGAAGCTACCAGTAAGACTGAATAGTCATAGATCTCTTAGAGAGTTGAGAATCACACATTTCTTTGGGCTCTTTCTGAGGATTGGTTTTCATCCATGCTATGAAGTCTTATGCTCAGTTGTTGTGATGGTTTGAAATTATTCTCTGATGAAACTATGACCTATATAAACAACTGCTTGCATTTGTTTTACACAGATGAATTGCTCGTCTTTTTGCATTATTTTGCAGAAAGAGTTTTTATGAGCACTACTATTTTTTTTTTCATATCCTTTTATATTGATGCATTTCATATTATTCCTTTTAGGTGGATGTGTAATGCTAATCAACTCTCCTCATTTTGGATGTCTTTCTAACCATTGTTAAGATTCATTAAAAATGACCTTTATCAAACCTACAGATTTTTTCAAGTCAGTTATAACTTGTACAAACCTTATGTAGCTCGAAATGCTTTATTTTTAAAACAATCCATGTCTACTGGCAACTTACATGTATTTCACTACATTTTTTTTCAACGAGGAAATGAGGCATTTTTCTTTAGTAGTATATTGTGATTCACAAAGTATAAACTCTTGCAGATTGAAAGAAAAACAATTTACATATCATTCAACAGTAATCAGTAAGCACTTTTATATGTTTATAGCTTCTTCTTATACAGTTTGTCTTTTATGGCATTTACTCTTTTGTTATTCACATAAAAAAAACACCCGATGTACCTTTCAAATATAAAATTCAATTATGCAGGAAGGCCATAAATTAAATATGATAAGATGGGAAATGTGTTTCAGGACAACTTTGTGTTCTTGCATTATAAGGTTTAGTAATTGTGTGTAGTTCTACAATAAACAACATTCTATTGACTTTGGATTTGGAATTTAACTCTAATGAGCATTTACTTTTTTTTCATACATTTTTCAGGAATCCGGTTAATGAGATTTTGCTTACAAAAAACTAGAGGTTTGTTAACTCTCCTATAATCAGAGACTAGTTCTCTTGCATAAATTTCAAGCAAATTTATAACCCTCTTCTTTGACAGTCTTTTATATTGGAATTAAACATCTTGGTGTCTTTGAATTATTTAAATATTGGAAGCCAATTAAGGAGTCATGCAATGGCATATTGTGAAACTTGATACACATAAAAATAAGATCTATTATGTTATTTTTCTCACTAAAGAATCAAAACATATGCTTTTGATTTTGAATGTTTCAGACTTCATGTCTTCTCTTTCATTTACGATACTATCGTTGGTGAACTGGGAATGTTGTCAAGAATTTTAGAGCTTGACCATCTGGCTTTTTCCAGTTTCTTAGAGATTGGTAATAATCCAACGATCAATTGTTTTCCCAAAGTGGCTTATGCTAGCATTAGTAGATGTGAAATTATCAGTGACCATTCATTGTAAAGAAATCTTGTTATTATGGCAGGATAATAGACTGTAATACAGTCTCAAAATTTTGGGACTTCGGCATCAACACTTTTCTAAGACTCAGATTTCTAAATGGAATGATGCAAGGCATCAACACATTCATAGAATTCTTTAAGAATAGTAAATGTGATCTTGGTATCTTAATGACAGGCCAACTTTCTTCAATGTCGTTAAAAATTGCAGTCCATATATACTAGATGGGAATTGACCCATGGACAAGAAATGTATGTTGCTCTATCATCACCTCTCACTGTCTCACACCCTATTGCTTCAAGTTGCATTACCTGCCATAATTAAACACCTCTTTTATCATTGTGACAAAACAAGTTTTGCCAAAACAATATGAGATTCCCTTTGATTTCAAGTTATGCAAGATCTATAAGAGCTCAATTGTTTTGAAAACATGATTCATAAATACTACCCTAACATTCAATTCATGAATACCATGCACCAGAAGAAAGCATTAAGAAATTTATGTCATTTACTTTCAGGATTCTATCTTCAACTCTAGTTCATGCTCAATTGTTTTATTAACTATAGTTGCTTTGAATGAACATGTCAAAGTACAAGTACTAAACTAGTTCATTTCTAGTCAAATTACTATACCTGATTCACAGAGTATAAACCCTTGCAAATTGAAATAAAGAAAATTTACATATCATTCAATGGTGATCTGTAAGCACTCTTATGTGTCTACAACTTCCTCATTTGGATTTGGAATTTAACTTCTAATAAGCGTTTACTTGTTTTTAATTTGTTTTTTAGGAATCCAGTTAATGAGATTTTGCCAACCAAAAACAGGGGTTTGTTAGCCCTCCTACCCTCAGGCTGGTTCTCTTGCATATGCTTTAAGAATATTGGAAGCCAATTAATGAGTCATTGCAGTTTCATAGTCTTACAAGAAATCTTGTTATCATGGCAGGAAAACAGACTGTAACATAGTCTCATTGCCCTTCATGATTTAGACATTGTGAAGATCAAAAATCTATTCCCTGGTAATAGAAGAAGAAAAACAGCCAAAGAACAGCAACAAAATGTTTTGGCACCTTGTGGACTTGGATTGATGGTATTCAGGTGGCATAAATATAAAAAAATACACTTAACAAACTACTAATTAGCAGGCCAAGATTCTGCTTCCAAGAGACAGGGTTGTCATCCATGTCAAGAAGGCCCGAACTTTATTGTTGTGGGACTTTGGCATCAAAAAATCTCTAGAATTCTTTCAGGTTTCTAAATGGAATGGTTCAAGTCATCAACACATTCCCATAATTCTTTTGTAAATGTCATCATCCTGGCCAGCTTTCTTCAGTCCATTTGTACTAGATGGACAAGAACCACAGCACTTGTAATAGAAACATGTCTATTGCCTAGATTTGCATTACCTGCCATAATTAAGAACCTTTTTATTATTGTAGTAGAGTGTTTCAGAGTCACCCATACCTAGTCTATCTCCATGTCTCTCAAACAGCTAGGCCCGTTGGTAGTAGAAGAAGAGCAACTTGAATAGTTGGTCATTTCCTTTTTAGGAATTAATTGTACCGCATTCCTGTACATAGTATGTATATTGTGAAGAAGATTATTTGACTTTACCCTTTCTCTTCTTTGCTTTTTTCAATCTAAATTGGAGTGGTGTGACTGTGTCACTATTGCCAGATTTAAATGTTAATGTCATAGAATGCATTAATAGTTTTCTATTAGAATAATAGAATCCAATTCGACTAGATACTAGACATAAGTAAGCGTAGAATATAGAGCAAAGAATAAATGAAATGAGGGAAACAAATGATTCTAAGAAGGGTTATTCGTCTTCCTATCTTCCACACAAGAAAGGAATTTTCTACATCCCTTTCTTGTGTCAAAATAATAATGATCCTCAACACCTTTGTCAAAAATTCCTATTCTTAGCTTAGATTTTTTTCTAGGTTTATCATAATTTTATATTTATTACATATAAGAAGTAGTGGACAAAAAAAAAGGAAATTTATTGAACAAATAGAACTTCTTCAATGAAGTTATAAAAAAAAAAAATTTCAACTTTGATTAGATACTAAAATAAATAAAGTAAGAATCTATTAGTATAGAAAGGATTTGTATGATATCTGATCTAGGGAAATATATATATATATTATACTGTGTCATCCAGAAAATTGAGTGATTCCTTATTTATTCTAACTTTGAAAGGATCAATAGATACTATCGATGAGCAAATGTTCTGAATCAATCAATCAAGTTCGTTTTTCAAAAACATCATCAGAAAAAAAAAATGGAGTTTTTTTAAACATCGTAAAAGAAGATTTGTTTTGTCTGGCATTTATACGAATAAAATCTTATGATTATTAAGAACTCAAGGGGACCTTCCCTCTCGAATCAGAGCCAAAGAGGGAGTAGGTCCCATTGAGTTCTTATGCTTTCATGTCGACAACTCAATTCATCCAATTACTACAGGGAACCATAAAAGAAAAAGCCTATTAAACCAATCACAGGAATACCAATTACAATACCTATTAGCCAAAGAGGAATTCTTCCAGTAGTATCGGCCATTTACCCCACTTTCCTCCACATTTCATCAAGTGGTCATACTAAAGACATAAATAGTCATGGATAATTATGAGATGAGATCCTTTCGAATAAGATAAGAGAATTCTTACTATTATTATTTATTTTATTAGTCTCTTTCGTTCTCTTAATTCTTAATTGAAAAAATAATTGGAAAATAAAACAAGTACAAAAATGAGTAATAACCCCCAATAAAGACCGGTACGATTCAATTCAACATTTTGTTCGTTTGGTTTTGATTGTGTCGTAGCTCTATAATTTGGATTAGGTTTATCGTTCGATGAACTGTATTATTGATATTGACCCTAAAAAAGAAACGGTAGGTACAGCTAGTCCGTGAACAGCCAATCATTGCATTGTAAAAATTGGATAGGTTCGATCTATGGTCATTGGGGCCTCCTAAAAAGATCTACTAAATTCATCAAATTGTTCCAAAGGACCAAAACGACCGGTTATTAATGGAATTCCTTGTTGGCTCTCTATAAAATACTCATCTGGTTGAGGACTTCCAAACACATCGTAAGCTAAACTCGTGCTGACGAATAACCAACCCGCAATGAATAGGGAAGGTATAGTAATGCTATGAATGACCTAGTATCTAATACTGGTAATAATACGGACTACCCATTTCAATTGTTGTGCTTTCTTAAATTGCATACCTATACAAGGGTTCAAGTTTTGATCGATATTTGCGGAATTGATCATCCCTCTCAAAAACAAAGATTTGAAGTGGTCTATAATTTACTGAGTACTCGGTTTAACTCACGCATTCGTGTACAAACCAGTGCAGACGAAGTAACATGGATATCTCTGGTAGTAAGTCCATTTCCATCAACCGGACGGTGGGAGCGAGAAGTTTGGGATATGTTTGGTGTTTCTTCCATTAATCATTCGGATCTACACCGTATATCAACATATTATGGTTTCGAGGGTCATCCATTATGAAAAGACCTTCCTCTGAGTGGATATTTGGAAGTACGCTATGATGATCCAGAGAAACATGTGGTTTCTGAACCCATTGAGATGACCCAAGAATTTCGCTATTTCGATTCTGCTAGTCCTTGGGAACAGCGTAGCAACGGATAATTAAGAATTTAAATAGGTCCAGTCCAGGGGACAAAGAAATAGGAAATGTTATTTGCTTCATCAGAATAAGTTCTATAAAATGAAAAAGTTTCATGGGAATTGTCTTGATGGTCGGATATCATTGAGAAATAGTTATCGAACGATTTCCTGCAATTCTTCCCAATATGGAATGAGTAAAGAATCAAGTTGTAAGTCTCGATCTATACGAAACGCACTGGGTTTTTTGTCTTTCTTTAGGTTTCATTGATAGCGGAAGAGTCTTGCCTTACTCTATAAGGGCGCTAGCGCTTTACTTTATATTTAAAGTAAAGGGGCCTGAAAAAATGTAATAGGCTGCTACTCTAGGTTTGTTTCACTTCTTCAAGCTTCGCCCCTTATTTCAAACTATAGCGCTAACACGCCTTTTATTATTTAGTAAAGCAACCTTTAGCGCTAGGCACTCCCTTTTTTTTTTCTGGATGGAAGCTAGCGACAGGGCTACAGAACATGCAAGGCGATAGATTCTATGAGACTCTTCCTGAATGGGAACCCATGAAGGAAAATCGCGAAGCTCCACCGCCATCGGAGAACCCTCAACCATCAACCTCTCTAAAGAAATGGCAACTCTTAAGATCTATGACCACCCTCTCCTCTTCTTAAAAAAGTGACAAAAGTATCCAAAATCAGATGACAAATCTGATCGACGGTCCTAGTCAGTAGCATGAGGACTTTCTTCAGAGCGAAGAAGAAGAATGTGCTTCCAGACATGCCAAGCTCCACATATTCATGTACAGTCAAAGGACGATGGATTTCGTAAAAGATGAGATCAATGAATAGAAATTCACTGAAAATGGATATTTGTGAGATCGTCAATATTATACCAAGGGTGTCTTTAGAGTATACTGAATCAGTATAGCTATCCTTCTCCTACCATAGCAACGCAATTTCAAAAACTACAGTATTTGAATAGCTTGTATTCAGGTAGACAAGAACTATAGCACTTCCCTCATAAACATGTATATTCTTTCTTCAACTCTTACTCTATTGCCTGGAGTTGCAATACCTGCCATGATTAGTCATCTCTTATTTATTCTCATGGAGAAATAGGTTTTGGTGTATGCAGAGACAATATACAATTGTCGCACCTCTTGATTTTTAATCGTGTTAGACATTTGGAATTGTCAAGTTGATTTATGGCTAACCTTGCAAAGACATCTAGTGCAAGAGATTTAGAATTATACCTATCTAATCCATCTCCATTTCTTTAGAACAAATAGATACTATGGCCAAAATCTCACGTAAGGTGTCAGGTTCATGTTGGGGCTCATTCACGAGATTAAAATGAATATAGTAAGGGATGTTCTTGATCTACCACCACCCATGTTGTCAAGTTGTTCAATGTTCTCGTGTTGACCATGGCCACAGTCACAGTTGTGTGTCCTTTCCCGAAAGAAACAGTCATTTTGAAACTTTTGTCAACAACAGAACTTTCATGTATCTACTTTCAGGTACCCACAAAAAATTGAGTCCAGCTTAGCATCCAATAAAGAAAAAGTAATGATCTGAACAAGGGAACAAGTGTTTTCCTTACTCTTTTTCAGTAGGAACCTAGTTTATTTCCAATAAATTGAAGAAGAAACTAATTCTAAACATGGAAGCCAGGTACTTGATCTCTGTTTAACTAGTGGAATAATTTGAACGTATTTACAGCTTTAGCATTAGAAAAGTTTAACAAAATCACTAATTAACCCCCACCCACCACAGAGATATGTTACAAAGATTCCTCTACTCTACATTGCAAATTAAGTGTAAGGGGTTTTGTCTTTTCTTCATCTTCAAATGAAACAACCCTTTTCAATAAAAGAATAAGAGAAATTGAGAGTTAAGACCATTTTATTTCATTGTACTCTCTATTCCTCTGCTTCTTCCTCTCTTAGTCAAGCCAAACAGTATGTGGTTTCTCCATTTCTTCTTCACTCCACATCAAAAAGTAGCATCTTGGGTTCTCCCATCTCTCAATCCCCTTATCAAAACACATAATTTAATGTATTGCTGTCTTGGATTCCTCCTAGTTAAAAGGAAGCTTGAAATATCTCCATTGCTTCTATGTTTCTTTGAGTCAAGGGATAAAGTCTTGCTTTTCTTTGTTTATTTGAGATTCTAGAAGAGGTTTGTATAGAACTAATGTGATGTCAGAAAGGTAGGTAGTATCTAAATTCCCTCTAGTCATGTAAAGCAGCCTTAGAGATTTTTGGAGGCTTGGGTATTACAGTATATTAAGATATTCAAAATGCATTATTGCACATCTTCTTGACTTCTGACAACTCAACTTGTTTTTCACAATCATAAATATGGAGGTATTTAATTATGGTAGGTGATATACCTCTCAGAAATTGATGTGAAAAGGGGGAGATTAAAGGATGTGCACTTGGTTTTGCGAATCAAACAACCCTCATTTAGTATAAACCACAAATTTTGGCAACTCATGATCCACAATTTAGAGCATGGGAGGAAGCAGGCCTATTGGAAAGATAGGAGGAGACAGTTAAAAACATGCGAGAATTCCATGGATGAGTTGCTCTTATGAATTATTCAGAATCCATGAGAAAATTCAAAGCTTTTTATTTTTTATTTTTTCTTTTCTTTACATAGTTAATCATCTTGTTTGATGTTTGCCCTATAGTTGGTCTACTGATGGTAGGCTTTCTTTGAGTGGAAGCAAGGACTCTACACTAAAGGTAAATTGTGGGAACTATGTCTTTTTTGTGGTATTGATGGGGTTATCATATAGTTGATTGATTCTATTACTTCCTTATAGCTTTTCAAGGCTCTAAAAAATAAAAGAACAAAGGTAGACCTAGGAAAAATATTTTTCCTGATTTCAGTTACTCTTTCTATATGAACTCTTTATTTTGGTAAATTACAGTTAGAGATGATCATATAGTTGAACTAGGTTTGCTTCCTCTCCTTTCCCCCTCCTTCCCCTTAAGGAAAATTTTTATCATTGCTTAGTTTTGACTACTCTGTTTCTTTTGATCATTGTGGAAGAGCATCATTATAAGATGTACAAGAAACGTGTTGTGGTGCATTATTCCTTTCTCTACCACCCAAAATCTACTTTCCACAATCATAAATATCGAAGTGTTTAAGCATTAGGTAAGACATCTCTTGATAATGATGTGAGAGATAGACAAGTAATGTTACTAAATAACAAGAATATGTATCAAAAAAAAAAAAAAAAACAAAACAAAATAAGAATACACATATTTATGTGGAAAACCTTAGACGGGAAAAACCACGGGTAGAGGAGAAGAAAATTCACTATATTAAAAAATTGATACAAAAGGGGAGAGATGCGAGCGACTACTTTATAAGCATAGACATCATAGCCCTAATCTTATACATAATTGCAAATATATATATATATATATGTGTGTGTGTGTGTGTGTGTGTGTGTGTGTGTGTGTGTGGAAGAGTAATAAACATCATAACCCTAAATTCTATTGGCCCGATCCCTCCGCTACCACCACAGACTCTCCAAAAATCTCACAAATTTTTCTTCACCACATATGTCACATCACGAGCTTTTTGGGTAAGACTAAATAGAATTCGAGTTACCAAACTCTAACAAACAACATACCAGTATTCACAAGAAGTGATGTTCTACTTTTTCACTTTACAACATGCATTTAGTTTGAACTCCAGATTCAAGCAACTCAAAATCTTCACCTTCAATAGGATTATAGGAAGCTAGCTTCTTGGAAAGACATGAAAATGGGGCATTTAGAAATATGGAAGAATCCCAAAGGCCAGTTGCTACTTTTGAATCATTCCAATCAATAACAACTCCAAAGATATATACAAATTTGTCCCTAGAAAAGAGATGTTTCCTGGGCATGTAACCATCTCTTTAATAGACTCAGGGTTGTGCACCCTCTTGGTGATTTCTTATATATTGTAGTGAACCTATCACACCCCAAACTCACTCCAAGGGTATTACGATCATTTCACACCTCAAGCCCAAAGGTGTAACTGGAAATTTACCAATTACCAAATTCATATTCAGAGTAGTAGGATAAAATTCTAAAATCTCTAAGTATCAACTTTAAAATAAAAATAAAAAATAAAAAATCCTAATATATCAACCAAAGTGTTATTGTCCAAATAACTCCAAACTCAAAATAACTCAAACGAGAATTAAATTTTAACATTTAAACAATGTCCAAAATAAAAAGAGTTTAAACAAATATCCTATTAAAGCCAAATTTCCCTCCTAACGATCACTCATCGCTCGAATTGAGGTTACATGAAAGATTATCAACAAAGGGGGGTGAGCTTAAAGCCCAATAAGAAACATTAATACAATTTCATGGATCAAACATTTTCAATCATCCTTGCAAATAGGAGATATAACATATACTTATTTTCATAAAAAACTTTTGAGTTCAAAATGCTAATACATTCAAACTTTTCAACAAAACTTTCTCATATTCATTTCAAAACCAAATCAAATACATTCAAAATATCTTTACTCAGGTTATCAAATGACAAATGGTGCCTAATTAGGTGGAACTTCACAATTGAGCAACTAGTTTCAAATTTGTTCCATTTAAGGTGAACAAAACCAAATGTCAACAATTATAACTTGTTGACTAGGGTCATATAATCTAACGTCAAACACTTTATTTCATTAATTCAAACTTACAAAACAAAACATCGTATCTCCTTAATTTTTCATTTTTCATAAACAAAGAAAATGCTCAAATATACTTTTCATACAAAACATATATTTGATCGACGTGTAAAGTTAAAAACAATATTTTTACACATTTCAAAATACAATATAAAAAGAAAATTATTTTCTTTTACAAACATCTGCATTAATTTCCCTTACCTCAAATAAATACTCAAAAACCTTGAAGTATTTAACCCCGAAGAATTTCGTCTCAAAGAATCTATTTCAAACCTAACAAAAAAAAAAAGACAACTATGACTATTAACTATTTATCTAAATTTATAGGTTTGAGAACCCTAATGATTTTCTATATTATGTCACCTATTATTTTTAGTAGGAATTTTCTTAACTAAGTCGACATACTTTTTTACAAGCTCTTCTTAAGCTTTGAGTGGTTCATAGTTTTTCCTATATTTAGTTTTACATAATTTTGGTGAAAAGTGCATGAGGAAGAACCATATAAAACCACAACTCACTTTTGGATGCTGAATCTACAAAATATAAATCGAAAAAATTAACGTATTAGGATAAATAATAATTAGAAAACAACTCCACAAATGAAATATCAAGTAAATGAAAATTTAATATTTTAAAAGCTTAATAAACTCAATTAAAGATATAACCACATGATATACAAACTTGGGGAAAATTATGACTACCACTAATTTTAGATGTCTAAAATTTATATATATCCTAGACAACATTTTGATATGTAAACTAATACGTAAACTTTTTTAATTTTAAAAAGAAAATTTGGCAGCCAAGCTAGAAATTTAGCATATTCCTATAATATAAAGAAAAATAAATTAACTAGATGCCTTAATGCATTGCTCTATCACACTATTTAATAGGATTTAGATACTACATATTCAATGTTGTCTAAAAAGTCAACATAAATAATATAAGAGGGAAATAACATTTTGCCTTACACAATTAATCCTACTAAAAGTTTGTTTTGTTAAGTCACTCATCTAATACCATATTTCAAGATGAATTATTTGAGCTAATTTTCTCAAGGAAATAATTACTTTGGTGATAGCTACATATTAGCTTATTTTTATGATATGATGTACCAATTAATAATTGTCTTCATTCACCAAGATATTGACAACGATTTCAATATATTGGTCGATATTATCCATGTTTATTTTATTGAATGTCAATTCAATACCTTATAAACTAAACAACAAAACAATTA
>JAAKHE010000902.1:122701-136376 GCA_011039315.1 Vitis labrusca | reverse complement strand
CTTTATTTATTGTTTCACCCTCCAAGATCTAATAAGTACATGGGAAAAACTACACTTATTCCATATAGTGAAGGACATGCTCCATGTATCACAATCCGATGAGAGAACCATTGGTTCCACCTTTAACCTATATTCTTTTTCAATCCTATTGTGCATCCTTCCCTCCTTAGCAGTTCCAAAATTCTCCACCTTAGCTCAAATACAACCAAGGATAAACATATGCATTTCTATAGTTGGGTTTTACAAAAATATCAAAAAAAAAATTAAAAAAAATTGATGAAATAAAAATTAATTAAAACTCATAAAAATGTAAAAAAAAAATAAAATAAAACAAGAAATATTACATATTCAAGTTCTTTGTCTTTTGAATATAGGCATAATATAATTTATCATCAATAATAATATATAAAACTTGAAAATACATTTTATAGAAATCTAACTAGTTTAGATGTATTCAAAGATATATATATATATATAAAAGCAATGTTATATGCATGATTTTTTTTTTTAACATATAATTTTATTTTCAAATTTATATTTTTCTTATATTTAATTAATGTAAAGAGATATAAAGAAAGACTCATTAATAATTAGTGAAAAGGAATTTAAATATAAGATAATTAAAATTATTTATTCATTAAAGTTACATTTTTAAATTTTGTATTTGGTACAAACCTATTAAAAAATATATTTATCTTTAGAATTCTCTTTTACATTAAAATAAGAGATGAAAATTTTAGTATAAATATTAGTTTAACATTAATATTATTAAGGACATATTTGTTACAATAAATCCCTTAAATAAGCCCTTAAAAGCTAACAATATTACAATAAATGGATTTATTAATATTTATGATAGGATTCCAGTTTTTCAATCCTATCATGTTTACGCATTATATTTTCTTGGCATTCTGGCTTGATATATTTTGCTTTATATATGACTTGATGTATTTGTAGTCATACGAAATATTCAAGTCATAGTTCCTTTCAAGTAGATGATTAGTTCACATTTGACTCATGAACTTAGGCACTGCATTTGAAGTTGTAGTGCATTACCTCCTAATTGAAGAGTGACTGATCTTGATTATATGGATTAAAAAAATCGCAAACTATTGACTGAAGCAACATGTGGGGCATACGGGCGATTTTTCGATAAGGTCAATGCTTAGTCAAAAGTGGTCAATGCTCAATAATGGCTCATTGCTTTCTCTAGATGGAGGGTTTGAACCCCATATAAAAGGTTCACAATGAACCGCAACCATTGGGGCAAGTTTATATATAAATATAACAAAATATTTAAAGAATATTTTAATAAACAAATTAATTATAATTATTTCATAATTAAGTGAAAATTTTTCATTTAATTGATTACCAAAAATATAAAAATTATCATGATAATTTTCTTCATAGGTATTTTTTATATCATTAATATATTAATTAAATATTAAAAAATTGTGGATATATCATCATTTATTTTATATCATTAAATACAATCGAATTAAATGAATCATAATTTTAATATTAAATATATTTTAAAATTAGACATTATAATCAAATGTCGCAATACTATTATTGAATAATATTTTATGTAACTTAATTAATAATAAATGTACACTTATAAAATTCATATATTTTTTTATTGACACACATGATATTATTATCATAATGATAAATTATATCATACAATATCGTTTTCTTTAATTAAAAAAAATTAAAATATCTATTATTAATTAGTATATCATTTTTAGAATTTTTTTTCCTAACATTTTCATGGGTTTTGATCAATTTTCGCCCAATTGATATTTTGTGTCAAAATATTCATCGATATTTCCTGATATATCCATAAAATTGAATTATCAATATATTCGCTAAAATCAATATTTTCATCCTTGAGTGTTTATGGTTACACATTGACAAGATTTATGGATAGTCATAATCTCATCAAACTGCTATAATGTATGGTCTCTCAACATTAATATGATATTGAGCTTGTACTAAGCTCTATAGTAACTTTGACCCACGAGTGAGACCATAGGGTGGTCATATATTCCTTATGCATTGAGTCATTGTTGATGAAGGGTAGTGGTAAAAGGTATTCTTGATAGAACCACCATAATATCTCACGGGTTTGGAACAATGTGCCCTCTTGAGTGATTCTAAGCACATGTGATAAAAAAATCAATTATTATAGTAATTCCTTAATTGGAATTTGACATAAGTTCTTTTGAGCTAGAATGTGTGTTAGTCGATCACATAATAAGATAATATGAGACTAAATAATTGTAGAGGCAATATTAAGAGTTTGATAGAATTCATCTTGTTATAATGTGACACAAATTCATAGGGAGCCTGTGTACGATGAATAATAGGTCATTAAGTTGAGTTCTTATATTTTTCATGAAAGTTGTTAGCCCAAAGGTTCTCCTAATCATATTTTGATGATAGCAAATCATGGTTAAGTTGTTAATTGGGTTGAATTATAAAAAATTCTAGGTATTAGTTTGGAAATTCATCAAATAACCTAATGGATGCAAGATCAAGACATTTGGAAAACCTTTAATCATAGGAAACATATGTAAGATGAATGCATGGGTGCACTTAGGGCTTTCATATCTTTTCATGCATTTTTAAAAACTCAGTTTATGCATTAAAGTTAAATTTCCATCAAAACCTAAGTTTTATCAAATGAACCTTAAGCAAATTGTTTCAAATTTAGCATATTAATTTACCTAAAGACCTTGCCTAAGTGTTAGAAGAGAAAAGATAAAAAAAAAAAAAAATAGGTTTTCGAACCAAAAATGGTGAACCAGTCGAGGTATTGGCCAACCGACTCAACCGGCTAAGATACCAATCGACCGGTTACACTATCCCAATCGAGGTCTGATCGAGAGATGCAAAAAATATTCTCTCTTCCAGTAGCCTTGCATTCCTAGTCGAGGGATATGCCTTCCCAGTCGATGACCGATCGATGTCCAATCGAGGTCTAATGGTCACATGTCATACATTTATTACCCAATGACTAGTCAATTAGTCAACCCCCAACTTGACCGGTTGAGACTGTTTTTTGGCATTTTTGGCTCTTGATGCTAGAAATCTATAAATTGAGAACTCCACTTCATTTATAAGTAAGAGAATACCTGCATTTACTTGTCTACCTACTTGTTCTTGACTCAAAAGTTCTCATTCTTTCCTTAGTGTATTAAATCTTCATTTGCATATTCCTTAGTGCACCCTTGTGATTCTTCATTGCATTTAAGTTGTATTTGAGCTCTTGTTGAGCTAGGTTGAGATATTCAAACTTGTTATTTGAGTGTTAAAAGTTTCAAGTGAGTAAAGACTTGAAGGGATTGTGTAAGAATTCATTGGAGCTGGAATCTAAGTGTAAAGGTGATTAAAAGTTTGGTTGAAGTTTCAAGTATAGTGAAACTCTCACTTAATTAGAACCTTGAGTAAATAATAAGCCTCTTATTTAATATTTAACTGTCTAAGAGGAAATGACTAATTCATCGAGCTCTTCTCACATTAAAAGTTTTGCTACCAATATACCTTCATTTTTTGCGGGAACCAATTATTCTTATTAGAAAACTAAAATGACTTCATTTTTACAGTCAACTAACTTAGACTTGTGAGATGCCATTGAAGATGACCCAACTTTTCCTTCAAAACTAGTTGATGGAGTCATGGTTCCAAAACCCAAACAAAAATGGGATGAGCGTGATAAAAGAAATTTCCAATTAAATGCTAAGGTCATTTATACTTTACAATGTGCTATAGATAGAAATGAATATAATAGAATTTGTCAATGCAAATCGACTAAAGAAATTTGGAGATCACTTGAAGTAACTCATGAAAGAACAAATCAAGTTAAAGAGTCAAAAATCAATTTACTTGTTCATAGTTATGAATTGTTTTTTATGAAAGATAATGAAACTATTGTTAAGATGATTACTAGGTTCATTGACATTGTCAATGGTCTTGAAGTTTTGGGAAAGACTTACAAGGAATTGAAATGTGAAGGTCACCGCAATTCAAGAAGCCAAAGACTTGACTAAGCTACTTTTAGGAGAGCTCATAAGGTCATTAATGATATATGAGATCAATTTGGCAAATAAGCAACAAGAATAGGAAGACGAAAAAAATGTATTTAAGCCCTTGTTGAGTTGGGTTGAGATATTCAAACTTGTTATTTGTGTAAGAGCTCATTGGATCTGAAATCCAAGTGTAGAGGTGATTAGAAGTTTGGTTGAAACTTCAAGTATAGTAGAACTCTCACTCAGTTAGGAGCTTGAGGAAAGTGGACATAGGCAAAGGGTGTCAAACCACTATAAAATCTAAGTTTGCTTCATCTAACCTTATTTCTTTATATTTGTACTTCTTTTACTTGAATTTGTTGTGTTTGAAAAAAAAATTGTAAAACCTATTTCACTCCCCTCCCCCTCTTGGGTGTTTTATCTATTAAGATTAGCTTTTATTTTCTCAAAGTGACTTTCTATCTTGACTTGAAATAGTGTATAAAAACTATAAAATTAACTGCAAAATTTTCAATTGTCCTATGAAAAAAATTGGTATTATTTTGTGGAATATATAGATTTATAAAAATCAATTAGTGTTTAGGAAAANATGGATAGAAATGAATATAATAGAATTTGTCAATGCAAATTGACTAAAGAAATTTGGAGATTACTTGAAGTAACTCATGAAAGAACAAATCAAGTTAAAGAGTCAAAAATCAATTTACTTGTTCATAGTTATGAATTGTTTTTTATGAAAGATAATGAAACTATTGTTAAAATGATTACTAGGTTCATTGACATTGTCAATGGTCTTGAAGTTTTGGGAAAGACTTACAAGGAATCGGGATGTGAAGGTCACCGCAATTCAAGAAGCCAAAGACTTGACCAAGCTACTTTTAGGAGAGCTCATAAGGTCATTGATGATATATGAGATCAATTTGGCAAATAAGCAACAAGAATAGGAAGACGAAAAAAAATGTATTTAAGCCCTTGTTGAGTTGGGTTGAGAGATTCAAACTTGTTATTTGAGTGTTAAAAGCTTCAAGTGAGGAAATACTTGAAGGGATTGTGTAAGAGCCCATTGGAGCTGAAATCCAAGTGTAGAGGTGATTAGAAGTTTGGTTGAAACTTCAAGTATAGTAGAACTCTCACTCAGTTAGGAGCTTGAGGAAAGTGGACATAGGCAAAGAGTGTCAAGCCACTATAAAATCTGAGTTTGCTTTATCTAACCTTATTTCTTTATATTTATACTTCTTTTACTTGAATTTGTTGTGTTTGAAAAAAAATTGTAAAACCTAATTTACTCCCCTCCCCCTCTTGGGTGTTTTATCTATTAAGATTAGCCTTTATTTTCTCAAAGTGACTTTCTATCTTGACTTGAAATAGTGTATAAAAACTATAAAATTAACTGCAAAATTTTCAATTGTCCTATGAAAAAAATTGGTATTATTTTGTGGAATATATAGATTTATAAAAATCAATTAGTGTTTAGGAAAATCCAACCCAACCCCTTTCTCATTATTGAGAAAGCTACCTTAAACTTCCAAAATCTACAAAATTATGTGATTGTCTATTATTTTCAAAATGAATGATGCAACATCCCTCGAATGGTTTAAAAATAGATTCATTGGATTCCTCCTGTTAATGGAAGTTTCAAATTAAATTTCAATGGTTTAAGGATAAAAAATAAAAGTGCATCAGGATGGGTTATTAGAGACTCTAATGGAATCATAAAAATGGTTGCAAGTAGGCACATAAAACAAGGTTTCATAATTATTGTGGAATATATGGCTTTAAGAGATGACATATTATCTACTAAAAACTATGAGTTCTTAAATCTAGATATTGAAGGTGACTCAACAACAATAATAGATTATTATAATAACAAAAATAATTTTCCTAATTTTGTTATATTATTAATGGAGGATATTTGAAAATTATCTTATGATATAAATATTTATAATTATCATTAAATTTATGAGAAAAGAAATAGAATAGCAGACTATTTAACTAAGAAAATGGAGTCAATCATTTGGAGATCGAATTTTCTTAAAAAATGTTATAAAATTTAGTTTTGAAAATTATTATGTCACATCTTTCAATCAAATTTATAAGTATTCTATTTCGTAGTCTCTTTTTTTTTTAAAAAAAATAATAATAATGAAACTTCCAAATTTCATTGAAAAAGCTAAAAAAATTCCTAAACAAATGAAGACAAGTAGCAGTGTAAACTTAAGTTAAAAAGGAAAAGGACAGACAAATGGTCAGATTACATCCCTTATGGCCCATTTAAAACCTTAGCACCTGAACCTTTTCACCTGTAAACTCCATCCCAACCTTCCTTTAAGAAATGGCTGATCTTACCACCTATACAAAAAGCGTTTTGAGTTACAAAAAAAGAACAAAAGACAAACCTTGCCGTCTGAACCTTTTCACCTGTAAACTCCATCCCAACCTTCCTTTAAGAAATGGCTTATCTCCCACCTACACAAAAAGTACTTGGCTTTTTTTCTTTTTCTTTTTTCCTTCCACAAGCTTCCACGTGAGGGTGGGATTTTTTACAAGAGTACGATAATTTAAAAAAAAAATTATTTCCAAACTATAAAAAATAATTTCAAATATATAGTAGTTTTGGATAAATAAAAAAGAGAATATTTTTTTTAAAAATAAACTTTTCAAAAGACAATTTATTTTCTTTAGAAAAAAATCATTTAATTAAAATAGTCTCTTAAAGGGACAATTTCCCCAATAAATTTAAGGGAAAAACATGTCTTAAAAAAAATAAGAAATCATTTTTTGAATCGATAATTTTGTTAAAAATAAAATAAAATAATATAATTGTAAAATGTAGGAAATTGTCTTTTAAATATACAATTTTATGGGAAAAAAAGGTGAGAAATTTTCATAAAAAATAAAATAAAATAAAATTAAAAAAATAAAAAACCAAAACCAAAACAAGAAAGTGAGAATCTCAAAAAGGTCAGAATTAAAAAAAAAAATCTAAAAGTGGGAAATTATCTCTTGAATATACTATTTTCTAAATAAAAAAAAAGTGAAAAATGTGAAAAATGTCCCTTGAAAGTGATGATTTTCACTATAAAAAAAAAAGGAGAAATTTTATTAAAAAAAAAGAAAAAAGAAAAGAAAAAGGGTGAGAAATTGAATTTCTCAAAAACTTCAAAATTATTTGATAAATTAATAATAAAATTGTTTTTTATAAACTTATTTTTCACATTGATGTTAACTTCGTCAACATTTTGGAGTCATACGCTTTTGAAAAAGAAAATTACAATTTTCAACAACCCAGTACAGTCTAAATTTCATGAAGGCACTATTTATAATTAAAAATTGGAGAGGCGGCATCATGATAAAGGGAGGTGGAGATGTGGAGACGGGATGCAGCTCATCGCCCCTTTGGGTTCAGGATCTCAGAGAACACGGCACCTGACATCAGCGCATCAGATTCACAACTGGTTGAACTTTTTTCTTCTCCGCTAGATTGTATCATTACCCCACTACTCTTCGAATCCCACGTGCCTCCACTATCACTAGTTAACACGTACGCATCGTCACTATCATCAGTAATGGAGGCCTTCAGTGGGGCTTCTTCGTCCTTCACTTTTCTCCACGACCCACTCTTCTCCATCTCCTGCTCCGCGCTCTCCTGTAGCTGCATTGCAAATTGAAGGCCCCACACCACATCGCTCATGGATGGCCGTTCGATCCCCTGATCCTGCAAACAACTCACTGCGATCTCCCCAAACTTCTGCAGACAGTCCGGCGCTATCTTACCCTTTAAAAACGGATCAACGATCTGTTCGAGCTTCCCATCTCGATAGCAGGCCGGGGCCCACTGTGCTAGACTGACCCGCTCTTTCTCCACCGTCTGATTCAGGGGTGGCCTCGCGCACAGTACTTCAAACAGTACTACACCGAATGAGTACACGTCGGATTTCTCCGTTAGCTGTTGCCGCCGGTAATACTCTGGGTCCAAATACCCGAAACTACCCTTCACCACTGTGCTCACGTGGGCGTTCGACATGCTGGTAGGGCCCATCTTTGACAATCCGAAATCCGAAACTTTGGCCACCCATTTCTCATCCAAAAGGATGTTGGTTGTCTTCACATCCCGGTGAATGATCGTGTGCTTCACACCTGTATGAAGATAGTGCAACCCTCGAGCTGCGCCAATGCAAATCTCGAGCCTCTGCTTCCACGACAATGGAGGATTATCTGTTTTGTAGAGATGATCGCGGAGAGTGCCGTGGGCCATGTAATCGTACACGAGGATCATCTCGCGATCGTCGTTGCAGTAGCCGATTAGAGATACCAGATGAAGGTGGCGGAGCTGGGAAAGCATCTCGATCTCAGTCTGGAATTCCTGGGCCCCCTGCTGTGACTCTGGATTCAACCGTTTGATTGCCACCGGTGTTGTTCCGCCGTTGATATACCCTTTGTACACGTTCCCAAAGCCTCCGACGCCGATGATGAAGACTTGGTCGAAGTTGTTAGTGGCCACCTTGACTTCTTGCAGAGTGAAGTGACGGCACAGATCGGAGGGCAGAGATGAGCGGCTGGTCTTCGTGGACTTCACCGAGGTATAAGAAAATTGGCCCCACCATGATCCTCCATCGCTGGGTTCAGAGTCTCTCACTCTCCTTCCTCGCCAGACAATAAAGAGAACTATAACAGAGAGCGCGATTAGGCCTGCGACCACGCTACCGGCAATTGCGATAAGCTTTGTTTTGTTACTCTTGGGCGAGGTAGACTGTACAGGCGGTGGTGGGGCAGGAGCCTCCGATGGATCTGGATTGGGCCCGGCGAGGCTTTTTTCAGGATTGCTGAGTTTGAATAGCTCGATTCCGTTGAGGATTGCATCATTGTAAGCGGTTTCATAATCCGGGTTAGGATGCAGTTGTATGTAGAGGTTTTGTTTTTTGTTACTTCCCTGGCTTGGCATCATTACCCCATAATCTTTGTATATGGGAACTCCGTTTCCCGTGCTCCATGTGATCACGTCTGCATGATTCTCCGCCGTCTGGTTAGCTATGATAATCGCGAACTCCCTGTCGTGCTGCTCCTGGATCTCTGGTTGGAACTCGCAAAAATGTAATCTAAGCAGGTAACTAAAACCAGAGTCCACAGGCAAAAACCAAGTAAGATTGTATCCCATGTTCTCAGTTTTGTTGTTTCCCATGGTCCGGGCGGTGCGGTAGACATCAAGAGGTGCCGTGTAATTTGGTATTTGGGTGAATTTGAGATTAATGCTGGTGTTGGCGGGTACAAATGCTAGTTTCACACAGTATTCATCGTCCGCATCCCAAGTACGGAACATGCCGGTGTCATGCATGGGCGAAAGAGATGATCTCCCACCTACGTTTAGTCGGTATACATTTTCCAGAGCATGATCTGTTTCAACGAAAAATGAATTCTGTTGACCGATAAACTTAAACCCTCCATCTTGTGCAGTGTAGTAGAGATTGTCGGGCATGGAGACAATTTCAATTCCGTTAATAAAAGCGTATGCATCTGCACCCGCAGTGGGAGTGAATGTTATATTCAGCTTCTCACCTTCTTCCTTGAATTTGATACAGAATTCTTTCACTATCTTTTCATTACCAAGATCAGAATCAGCAACAAGGGCACCACTGAAGTTGCTAAGAAGAGTGTAGCCACCACCTGTTTTGACCGAGAAAATAGCTATAGACCTGTCGAAATCCCCGTATGAAGATGGATGAAAGTGCAAGCGAATGTATTTCTGGCCGGCTGTGAGGGGAAATGAGTATGTGAACTCATTGCGAGATAGCCGCGCTGTGGAATAGGGAACCGATTCAAAAGGTTGTTCGGCTGCGAGAGATGTTGTTGATAGCTTGCCCTTTTCCGAAGGGGAGAATTTGGAATCGACGTCGCCCGTCCAGTTCCTGCCCAATGCTTGCCAAATTCCGGTGGAGCCACAATTAATGGCGAAGTTTTCTGTAGGGGTGTAAGTGTAACCAGCGATGGGGATGGTGAGGTAGTGGAGGAAGATAAAGAGATAGACAGGGGTGAGAATGGATGGAATGATTAAACAGAGGCATCTGTGGCCAGTATTCCTCATGGTGGCAGATGAAGCCCCCGATTTTTGCGATGGAGAGATATTAGGGAAGAAGAGAGGAAGTTAAATCATGGAGAGGAGAAGCAGGGAAGGAAATGGGGCAATATTATATGCAGATACTACTATTATGGATATTCATAAAATTATATTAGCACCGGATGACAATCTATACACGAAAAATAAAATAGCATTTCCTATGTAAAAACAATGGGTGAGCACTGAGAAGAACTCAAGTAGACAGGGACATAAAGACGATGACAAATGGGTAATGAGTAATCAATAGGGGCAATGGAAGACTCGGACACAATTTATCAAATCCGTGGGTCGGCAAGTGGCTGGTAGAAGTAGACCCCTCAAAAGTGGTTGAACACACCCAATCAGATCCAAACGTCTTATTTGGGTAATTAAGAGTGGAAACAGTCCACATTGGTTAGTGCCCAGCGGGGGTGCAGTGATCATAAACTCGGAGGGCCCTACATCATCTTGTCATCTTTTCATGCATGCCCACCAAATACAACAAAATTACACTTTCATTTTTTAATAGAGAATCTAGGAAACTTTTTTTCTTTTTCTTTTTTTTGGTATCTTTGATTCCCAGGAAAATGTTAGAAAAATAAAATAAAATAAATAAATAATAATAAATTATTTTTATATATTACTTTAAATTTATTTTATTTAATTTTATTCTTTAATATAAAAATTAAATAATTTAAAAATACATAAATTTTTAACTAATTTTTATTATATTTGATTTTTTTTTTCATAGCATAATTAAATATAAGAAAATTATTTTTAATTTTTTTTTTAATATTTTCTCAAAACCAAGTATAATCTTAAAGAATTTGTTAGCATATTTTATTTGGCTGATAATCTTTCTCCTTTCTTATGCATGCAGATACAACTTGTTATTTGGATTTTATTCCCCTTGCTATATATATTGGGAGTTATTCAGTTTTATTTATTTATTTATTTATTTTTATTTAAGACTTCATTGTTAATTAGTCTTAATGTTCTAAAATATGAGATCTAGGGAATTAGTTACTCATTAAAGTATGATTTGTATGTTGGATCATGGTTCTATCTCTTCTCAATTTTAGGTCCTTGTTTTGAGGGGGAAAAACATTTTTTAAATTGATAAGATTTAGATTCATGTTATTAGAAAATAAATATATTCTTTTAATTATCATTTTTCTTAAAAAATTTTAAAGCTTTATGAAATTTAGGGAAAATGGACATGAATTTTATTCCTTGTTGTGATTAGAAACATGTATTTTAATTAATCTATATAATGATCTTAATAAGTAAAGACCTTTTCTTAGATATTTTAAGATGTGAATTGAGTGTTTTTGAAAATCTAAAGTGACGTAGATTTGTTTCTTCTTGTTTTTCAAAGGAAATCAAATTAAATTATTTCTTCTTATTAATATATAGGTTTTGAAAGTGTTGAATATGTTTGAAATATCCCTATGTGCATAAAATAAAAATATTTTAAAATTCTTATGGTGAAAAATACTACTTTAGACAAATTCAAAATTCGATATCTTAAGTCGAAGGATGTTGCATTTTATTCTAAAATTGCCCCATAAAAAAAAAATGAAAAATTCAAAAGTTTTGGGGAATTATAAAGTCAAAGTATAAATATTTATTTAAAAAAATTAAGTATTTGTTTTTTAAATAATAATGTAAGGTGGAATGAAAATTTCAGGTTAATGATTTCATTATTTAGAATTGAAGATTTGCCTTCTTTACTTATGGTTTATCCTTTTTAATCTTAAAAATCTTTTAAATTCTAGAAATTAAACTATTTCAGTTCTTTTCTTAGGTTATTGAATAATTTTTCATGCTCGGTTATATTTAGATTACTTACTTCCTCATTGAGTTTTTTAAAATTCTAATTCAAGAGTATTGAAATATTCCAAGAAGTGTTAAAAAGTATTTAATATTGACCTTTGAAAATTTAGGAATTTATTTGAAATTCCGTCTGACCATAAAGTTTTAATGTTTAATTTGGACTTCCTTAGGATAGAATGCATTTTGGGAAGTTGAATCAATAAGATTTAGAACTTCGTATATTTACAATTTTCTTAATTAACTAGAGAGAGAATATTTTGTTGTTATTTGAATTTTGGAACTTTGTTTCTCCGTTGAATTGAATTTGGACATTAGGTATTTTAATTTTTCATGATTGCTTTATCATTCTTATATTTGTCATTTTTGTGACAAAAAGGGAGTAAAAATGTTTATTAAGTTTATTAATGATATTTTTTTTTTGTCATGCTTTTCACAAGTTTATTGTTTAAGTATGTGTAGATTATAGGAAATTAACATTATTGTGTATGAAGTTGTTTAGACTAGGATTAGGATCGTATTATTGAGGTTTTATGAGAGTTACAAGGGGCTTCATTGTATCTTTATATTCTGTTACAAAATTGTCAAAGAGGAGATTGATAGTATATTTTATTTAGTTGATAATTTTATTTTTTTTCTTACTAATTAGATGCAACTTACTTCCTTCAATCATTTTTATCACAAGACAACTTTGTATTTCTTCAAATTTTGATTCAAGTTATTTTGAGTTGTAAAATTAAAAGTATGTATGTATCCATGGTCAATAAAACTTTTAAAATGATTAAAATGAGAAATTAGGAAGGGAATATTTTATATTTCTTACTTTGCTTTCTACAATGTTTTCAATTCCAAAAATTATTTTTGATAAGTTCTAAAATTGTATCTTTAAATTGGTATTTGATTCTAAAAATAATTTTTAGTATATTTAAAAATTAGGAAAGTCTCCCATAATTCTAAAAAAGGTCTTATAAATATAAATATTTTGTTTAAAATAAAAGTGAAATTTTATAAACCTTAAGAGAACATAATCATTCATCAAAGTTTAATCCTTCAACTCTTAAACTTTCAAGACAATTTTTTTAGAGTAACTTTTGACATAAGTTGGAGATCTCATCACAAAACTTCAATAAGGGTTTTGAGGAATCCATTAAGGAGTACAAAAGAGTATTGCCTTTGGAACGTGAAAAACGAGTATAAGTGCTAACGAAATAAGATCTTAATGAGTATATGCATCCAAACAAGTAAAATTGTATGTCTTTTTGTTCATAATTAGTGGATTTATTTGGTGGTCGAGAGACCATCCATGGTTTTTTTTACACCTAATAGATTGTTAGATGGTTTTTCTATATATGAATCAATATGTTAATCTATGTGATTGATTTTATTTATATTTGTATGAGATTGGTTGCTTTCAATACATAGTAAATAATTAATTTAAAGAGAAACTAAAAATTGATGATAAACTATTAATTTGAGGATTAATTCAAAGATTACATATTCATCCCCCTCAAGGTAAAGATTAGACATTAAATTTCTTTCTTAATTTAATTTTCTTTTTTTTTTTTACCGATTATATGAGTTAGGAGACAAATAATAACAACACATACTATAGAATTTCAAATTTGGTTTAGAATTTAGTGAATTTATTTTAGATTAATTATTTATCTAAATTAAGTAATTTTTATACTATTGATTTTGTTTTCATGAAACAATTTATGAA
>JAAKHE010000902.1:104021-120707 GCA_011039315.1 Vitis labrusca | reverse complement strand
AGGAAATATGTAAGCGAATTGGAAGCGAGATAGTCGTGCGGTGGCGAAGGGGACGGGATCAACTGAGGGGGATGTCTTGGCTGCCTTTGAGATTATAGACGCCTTGTTTTTTTCTATGAGGGAGAATCGGGAATTGGTGTCTCCGATCCAGATTCGGTTATCCCATGCTTTTAAATTCCCGGACGCACCACAGTCAACGGTATAGATATCAGTAGGATTGTAGAGAGGTGGGGAGTCACCGGTGATAGGGATCGGAAAGAAGTGGAGGACGAGGAGATAAAGAGGGATAATAAATGAAAGAACGTTTGGAGAAAGGCGTTTGTAGCTGGTATTTCTCATGGTAGCTGATGAAGTACTGCATAATTTTCCCAGGGAGAGGGGTTATATCAGAGAGAGGACAATATTGGTCTCCATTCACGTTTGACGTTTGGTTGCAAAAGTATCAAGGGAAAAAACTGTTTCCTTTCATTGTGAAAAAATGGAAGAAAATAAGATTAATTAAAATTAGTTAAAAACCTATGTAATTTTAAATTATTTAATTTTTTTTATAAAAAATATATAAAATGAATTTAAAACAATAAATAAATATATTAAAAAAAGAAAAACAAATATTAAAAAAAATGATTTTTTTTTCATGTTTGATTTATATTATGAAAAATATAAAAAAATAATTATAATTAAAATTAATTAAAAACTTATATTTTTTAATTGTTTAATCTTTATATTAATAAGCTAAATAAGTGAATGAATTTGACATAATAAATAAAAAAATTTATTAATTTTAAATTTTATTTTTTATTTTCCTTCTCTCTTTCTTACTTTCTACCCTTCTCTATTTTATTTCCTTTGCATTTTTTCTCGATTTTTTCGATACCAAACATATCCTTACATTTTTTAAGAGCCAAACATAGCCTATATAAAATTGAATTTAAACAAAAGCTTTTATAAAATCTTCCTTAGCAGTCTTTAGCACGAAATTAAAGTGGTGTTAATTATTTGGGAACAAGAGTGCTTCAAGATGGTGGGACGCAGTAAAAAGGAAGAAGCATGCCACACACTCAACCTGCCATTTTGGAATTTGAAAATTTTACACACGATTGAAGACTAAAATAAATAAAAAAAAAGGCAATAATAATATATTTTTGTAACTGATTCACATAAATCTCCATCACTATCATTTTTGTTAACTTGATCAAAACTGGGTTTTTAAATATTAATTTTAATTTTAATTTTTTATATATCAAATGCAACAATTTTATAAAAATATTCTTAAAAACTTTCTGATTTAGACACTTTCTGTTGTGCAGACTTTAGTTGAAATCGACTACTATAAAGTTGTGTTTTGGAGTCCGGCTATAAGGAAGCCATGCTTCCAACAAGAAAAGCACTTAAATTCCAGAGTATTTATAAAATATGATACTCTTCTCCTTGGGCTTGAAGGATAATAATACCATGCATGCTCCTGCTGTATCTATAATGACGAGATAATTGATGTCAAGGACACCTCAAATTACACTTAACAGTTAAAAATTCTTTCCTTCCAATATTCTTACACGTAAAACCATACATAAGAAATAAATAAGTTAACTAAGCTAAATTTTATTCTTAAATTTTTATATTCATGCTTATTGTCAAAAATTAAAGAAATCATAAATTTTGTATGTTATCCGAATCTGTGGTTGTAATAAAATTTAAATTTTAATGTATGAATTTACATAAAAATTGCTAATTTTGAGAGAATATAAAATTAACTACAGAGAATAAAGTTTATATTCATACTACTAATTATTTAAAAATTCTGATGAAGAAATGATAGCGCTAGAAAGTTCATAATAAAGATCAATTAAACAAGTAGTCCAATTACCTTATTTGATAAAAAAGACCCACCTGTTAAGTGGATTTTTCTCAATAGTACGGTAAATTAAAAAAGTTATACTTAAATTACTGTAGTAGAAGAAGTTATTACAAATATACGGTAGTTTTTGCCACATAGGAGAGATGATTTGCCACTTAGGAGAGAGGAGAGAGGGTGAACGGATAAATTTTTTTTAAAACCAAAATCATCTTTTCAAATTTCAAAAGTCAAAAAGGGAAATCGTCTCTTCAAAAGACGAGTTCCATGAAAAAAAAAAAATTCTCTATTACAAGGGAACTCGTCTCTTCAAGAGACGAGTTCCATGAAAAAAAATATATATATTTTTAAAAAAATTCCCAAATTATTATTTAAAAAAAAAAAAAAAACAATTCCTCAAGGGAAAAAAAAATTCCCAAATTATAAAAAAAAAAAAAAAATTTGGGATTTTTTTTAAATAATAATTTGAGAATTTTTTAAAATATATATATATATATATATTGGGAACTTTTTATAAAAAAAAATATTTTTTTCCATGGGAACTTGTCTTTTGAAGACAAGTTCCCTTGAGGAATTGTTTTTATTTTTTTATTTTTTTTTATTATAATTAGGGAATTTTTTTATAAAAAAAATATTTAAAAAAAAAAAAAAATTCTCATGGGAACTCGTCTCTTCAAAAGACGAGTTCCCTTGAGGAATTGTTTTTTTTTTTTTTAAATAATAATTTGGGATTTTTTTTAAAAAAATATATATTTTTTTTCATGGAACTCGTCTCTTCAAGAGACGAGTTCCCTTGTAAATGGGGAATTTTTTTAAATACTAAATTTTTTTTTTCATGGAACTCGTCTCTTGAAGAGACGATTTCCCTTTTGACTTTTGAAATTTGAAAAGATGATTTTGGTTTTAAAAAAAAATTATCCGTTCATCCTCTCTCCTCTCTCCTAAGTGGCAAATCCTCTCTCCTATGTGGCAAAAACTACCGTATATTTGTAATAACTTCTTCTACTACAGTAATTTAAGCATAACTTTTTTAATTTACCGTACTATTGAGAAAAATCCCCTGTTAAGTGCCCTGTTAGTCCAATACATGCCTGATTTCATCTCCCTTGGGGCTTCATGATATCAGACAACACATGCATCGTCTTCCATCATAACACTAATTGAACTTTTTTCATCATTGCTCGGGATTGTCACCCTGCTAGCCTCTGAATCGCAGACGTCTCTACCTCCATTATGAAACACATCTTTGTCGTCGTCATCTGTACCAGAAATTTGTGATAGGTTCTCCTCATGGTCCAGGGACTCATTTATACTGTTCCCCTTTTCTGTACTTTCCTGGAGCTCCAATGCAAGCTCAAGGCCCCTCACCACATCGCTCATTGACGGACGCTTGATCCTTTGATCAAGCACGCAACTCACTGCAATCTCTCCGTATTTCTCCAAGCACATTGGTGCAATCTTACCCTCCAAATGGGGGTCGATGATTTCCTCCAGCTTTCCATTTTTGTAGCTGGTGACGGCCCAGTGTGCCAAGCCCGCTTGCTCTTCCTCCCCTGTTTGATTTACAGGTGGCCTTGCACACAGTACTTCAAATAATACCACCCCAAATGAGTAGACATCAGACTTCTCGTTCAGACGTTGAAATCTGAAATACTCTGGATCCAGATAGCCAAAACTACCCTTGACAACTGTGCTGATGTGGGCATTTGCCACGCTGGTAGGACTCATTTTGGATAGGCCGAAGTCGGAAACTTTAGCCACCCGTTTATGATCCAATAAAATGTTGGTTGTCTTGACATCGCGGTGAATGATTGTCTTCTTCACACCGGCGTGAAGGTAGTGCAGTCCACGCGCAGCTCCGATGCAAATCTGAAGGCGTTGCGTCCACTGGAGAGGAGGATTATCAGTGTTGTAGAGATGATCGCGGAGGTTGCCATTGGTCATGTACTCGTACACAAGGATCATCTCACGTTTATGGTTGCAGTAACCAACGAGAGACACAAGATGAATGTGACGCAGCTGGGAAAGCATCTCGATCTCAGTCATGAATTCGTGGGCCCCCTGCTGTGACTCAGGATTTAGGCGTTTGATTGCCACCGGTGTGGTTCCTCCATTGATATACCCTTTATACACGTTACCAAAGCCTCCCTCTCCGATGATGTATCCCTTGTCAAAGTTCTTGGTGGCCGTCTTGATATCTTGCAGACTGAAATGATGGCTCAGATCGGATGTTAGGGATGAGCGATGGGTCTCGGTGGACTTACCCAAAATATAAAAAACTTGGCCCCACCATAGTGCTCCGTCTCTGAGGCTAGGATCTCTATTTCTCTTCATTTGATGCACGACAAAGAAATATAAAACTGAGACTGCAACTAGGCCGCAAACCACACCTCCGGTAATTGCAACAAGCTTCATTTTGTTACTTTCCCTCGAGGTAGGCTGTTGGTTTGGATTGGGATTGATGAGTTTGAACAGCTCGATTCCGTTGAGGATTGCATCATTGTAAACGGTTTCATAATCCAGGTTAGGATGCAGTTGTATGTAGAGCTTTTGTTTTTTGTTACTTCCCTGGCTTGGCATCATTACCCCATAATCTCTGTATATCGGAACTCCGTTTCCGCCGCTCCATTTGATCACGTCTGCATGATTCTCCGCCGTCTGGTTAGCTATGAAAATCGTGAACTTCCTGTCCTGCTGCTCCTGGATCTCTGGTTGGAACTCGCAAAAATGTAATCTAAGCAGGTAACTAAAACCAGAGTCCACAGGCAAAGACCAAGTAAGATTGTATCCCATGTTCTCAGTTTTGTTGTTTCCCATGGTCCGGGCGGTGCGGTAGACATCAAGAGGTGCCGTGTAATTTGGTATTTGGATGAATTTGAGATGAATGCTGTTGTTGGCGGGTACAAATGCTAGTTTCGGAAGATACTCATCGTCCGCATCCCAAGTACGGAACATGCCGGTGTCATCCATTGGCGAAAGAGATTTCCCACCTACGTTTAGTCGGTATACATTTTCCAGAGCAAGATTGGTTTCAACGGAAAATGAACTCTGTTGACCGATAAACTTAAACTCTCCATCTTGTGGAGAAGTGTAGTAGAGATAGTCGGGTGTGGAAACAATTTCAATTCCGTTGATAAAAGCGTGCGCATCACCGATTCTGTCGCTTGGATTGAATACTATGTTCAGCATCTGATCCTCTTTGAAATTGATAACAAATTCTTTGGATATGATAGGGGAATCAAGAGCATCGGCTGCAAGTGACACATTGAAGTTGCTAAGAAAAGTGTGGCCATCAGTTTTGACTGAGAAAGAGGCTTTAGATCTGTGGAAGGCTCCATATGAAGATTGATAAAAGTGTAAACGGATGAATTTCGTGCCAGCTAAGACAGGAAATCTGTAAGTGAATTCAGAGTGTGAGAGCCGTGCAGTGGCAAAGAGAGGGGTATTACTGCTGCTGTCTACAGGTGCACTAGAGGTTGTTGATGCTCCTCCGTTTTCTTTGAGGAATTTAGAATAGTTGTCTCCAATCCAGTTCCGGCCATCCGCTGCCTTGTAATCTTGGGAGACTCCACAGTCAATGAAGAAGGTCTCCTTAGGTGTGTAAAAAGACGACAACTCACCGGAGATGGCAGTGGTAAGGAGGCGGAGAAAGAAGACCAGACAGAGAAAGCTGAGGAAGGATATCATGTTTAGATAGAGGTTTTTTTGCCTAGTGTTTCCCTTGGTAGCGGATGAAGTCCTTGAAGTTTGATCAGAAGGTATGAGCAACTGCTTTCAAGTTAGAGGTAAACGTTTCAGTTTCCTTGCACTGACCATGACCATGACCATGTTATTAAAAACATATTAGGGTTAATCTAAAATTGTTTTTGAAACCACACGAATTTAGTATGAAAAGTAGGTTTTTAATAGTTTATTTTGAAAACTCCTCGTGCTGTTAAATAAGTTTAAGGATATAAACTGTTTTAGTAATAATTAAAAATATAGAAAATATTTAAAGGGTTTTTTATAGTGTATGAATGTAAACTGTATATTTAGATGATAAATTAAAAAAAAAAACGCATTTTTTTCTTGAAAATAATTGTATAATATTTTTAAGGAATCCTCGTCAAACACGGATTTATTTATTTATTTATTAAACATTTAAGGAGGAATTATTATTTTAAAATCTTATGATGTAATTGTTTTAAAAGCGTTGTCAAATACATCCTAAACCTCCCATTTTAAAAATATCTTTTAAATCAATTGTTTCATAAAATTGATTATATTTTCAAATAAATTCCATCATCTATTTCTCATAACAAGGCAAAATTACCGTAGAAATGTCAATAATTGAATCTTACAAAAACATAAAAAATTGAAAATGTCCAAAAAAATAATTACTGAAATACAACTTAATTAAAACTCATAAAAATATAATAAAAAATAAAAAATATTAAAATTTTATAATAAAACAAATATTTTTTTTTTCGTCGTCGTGGCATTATTTTCTTATTGGTAGAGACATTGCAGGAAGACAAACAAACGAAAGTGGGTGGGGAAAGAGTAGACGACTAATAAAAGTCCAAGTCATTTGCACATTTATTCCGACCATCCCTCAGCTTCCACGGACCCGCTAAGTCTTTAACCCATATATATATATATATATATATATATATATATATATATATATATGAAATTTTAAATATATGTCAAAGTATATTAGTATTGCAGCACCAAAACCCTTGAATTTAAACATACGTACCCTAGAAACCTTACTGTTGTATTGGATAAAGAATTCCGACTACTTAAAGTCATTCGAGTTACATCAAAACATATTAAGGATTTCGTTTACTAACCAAATCGGGATTGAATAAATTAGTTGGTTTCCTTGGCAAACCGGCTAGGAAACGAGAGTTCGAGGTCTGGCTCATCACGGTTTGTTATGCACATTTTCCCAAAGTGGTCCATGTCTTAAGAATTGCAAAGCTATAAATATATGGTGTGGCCCGTGTGAAAAGGATCATGAAAAAATAACCAAAACAACTATGGCATGGAGGGTGTACAATGGCTATATAATTTACCAGTTAATTAATTACACATATTCCAATAGGTTATCATGCTTCATACTATAGTACAAAACCTCGAGTTCAAATATCAAAATACGTATATAAGCAAACTTATATGGTGTAAGACTGCTAAGAGCCAGGTTGAATGACATTCATAAAACAAAAACTAGTATTGACATGGAGGAATCAAGGAAGATAATGAGCGCACTTGCAATCAATCATCAAACGAATAATAACTATGAATGAAATGTTTCCCAGTTGGAAAGGTTTACTAAGCAATTAACAATAAGTAGCTACTTGGATGGCTAGGTTATTATTTATCAGGGAAAAAAAGAAGAAGAGGTTTTAGGTACTTAATCTTTAGGTATGTTTCGTTTCTGAAAGCGTCGAGGAAAGAAAAAAAAAATCAGAAAAAAAAATTTCTCATATTTATAAGTTTATTATAAAAAAAAAATGGAAGAATATTAAATATAATTAAAATTAGTTAAAAATTTATATATTTTAAAATTATTCAATCTTTATACGATAAAAAAAAACTTGAATTAATTTTAAAAAACATTTAAAATTAATTTTAAAATTTTTAATATATTTTTTATTCTCATTCATTTTTTCTTTTCTTATATTTTTCTTCCCTATTTTCTTTCTCATATAGAAGAGTTAAATATGTGAAATAGGTTTGAAGTAGTATATAAAATTAATTTATTAATTTTAAATCTATTTTTTATTATATATATAAATATATATTTTATTTTATTTTTAAATTTTTCTCTCTATTTTTTTCCACACATCTTCTTTCAAAATTTCAATGAACCAAACACAACCTAAAAATTTGATCTACTGTATTTAATATGATGAAATGTAACATGAATATTTAATTTGCTTTCAATCAATTACTATAATTATATCTATGAATTAGAGAAATCATTTCACCATATTACAAAAAGCACAAAAAAGTACAATTTTTGAGCCTTGAAACATCCCGTGTTTTACCATATACTTATTGGTCCTCTCATACGCTACAATCCCCTTCATGCCCCGAAGATTCAAATGGTCTAATAAGTATATGGGAAAAACTACACTTGTTCCATATAGTGATGGACATGCTCCACGTATCACAATCCGATGAGAGAACCATTGGTTCCACCTTTAACCTATATTCTTTTTCAATCCTCTTGTGCATCCTTCCCTCCTTAGCAATTATAATTTATCACATTCAATAACAATATATAAAACTTGAAAATACTTTTTATAGAAATCTAACTAATTTAGATTTATTCAAAGATATATATATATATATATATATATAAACACAATGTTATATGCATGATATTTTTTAAATATAATTTTATTTTCAAATTTATACTTTTCTTATATTTAATTAATGTAAAGAGATATAAAGAATAACTCGTTAATAATTAGTGAAAAGGAATTTAAATATAAGATAATTAAAATTATTTATTCATTAAAGTTATATTTTAAAATTTTGTATTTGGTACAAACCTATTTGTAGACCCTCATTTGGGGCTTGTTGTTTTTTATTTTATTTTATTTCATTTTCTGCAGGTTGCATTTTTTTAGCTAGGTGCCAGCATTGCATGCAGCCACGTGTTGCCTTGTGATTAACCATCAAAGAATCAACATTACTTTTTGAGGAGCTATGGGAGGATGACACGTAGGCGAAGGAGGTTCTTTTTGGCATGGAGGTTGTTATGTAGGAGCGGAAGAGAGAGGAGAGAGTTTCTGGCTGTTAAAGAGGAGCGTATCCTGGCAGAGAAGGAGGGTGGCTTTTTGGTGCAGAGATTCGGGCAGCTATAGAGAGGGAGGTGCGTTTTGAGTTGGCAGAGAGATATTTCAGGCGGGACCAGTTATCAGGAGGAAGGACAGGGAGAAAACACGAGAGAGAAAAAAACAAAGGGATATCCTTTTCGGATGAGAGGCTAGACGTGCTAGGGAGGGAGAAGCTTCCGGAGCTTGGGGCAGCAAGCTAGAGGTGGTGCTTTTGCTGCCCTTTTCGTGGATAGACATTGAAGAGGGTGATTCTCGTGGCTGGTTGCTTGAGAGGAAAGGCAACTGAAAGCTGAAATAGAGGAAAGAAAGGAAACGTTCTCAGGTACGTTTGCTAGGCCACATTTTGTTTGCCATTGATATCCTCTGGGTTGCTGTGACTATGTTACAATATATCCATGCTTTGTTCTTGATACAAATTTGGTTTTAAAGTGATCTGTTTCCTTTATAACTCTCATTTGGACCTTTGAGTTGCCTCTTTGGGATCTTATTTCCACATGACTTTTCCCACCCATGCATAAGCCCATCGACTTTCATATGAGAAAGGGCTCTGTTCAATATTTTCTTTGGTTCATTTGATGCTTTGTTTTTTTTTTTTTTTTATGCTTGCTCCCTTGTTATCTACCCTCTATTCCCGGGGACTATTTGTACACCCGATGGGAAGGGCTTTGCTGTTGCAATCATGAGAGACATTGAGGAGAGTAAGATTCGCATATGGGAACTTGGTGAGGCTCCGTCGGCCAAAGCAGAGGATGAATGAATGAAGACTCTGGTTGATGTGTGAAACACACGCAGATGTATCTGGTTGCTTCTTTGGTTGTGCATGATATTTGCTTTTTTGAATCTCACATGGACTGTAACAAGGAAGAAGCCTTGGGGTCAAAGTAATTGTAGAGAAGAAGGTGCAAAGCGGTGACTTCATAGGAGCCCAGAGGATGGCACCAAGGGCTCAACAATTTTCACCTAAACTTGAGAACCATTTCCCGGCTGCTAACTATATGTAATGTCCATTGTTATGCCCAAAACAAGTTGTACGGGCGCGTGGTGGAAGCATCATCTTCTTTTGGCAATGCGGAGGGTGCGCAGGTTAAGTAGCAGGTGTACCCAGCGCAACCTTTGGAAATGCAACACTCAACTGTAGCCAAGAACTGCCTATAAAAGGTCCATGATGCGCTTGTGAACGCCCTTGAACGTGTCAGTCAGCGTGTGAGCCATAACCATGGGAGCAGAGGATTTCGGCTTCTATTCGTAAAATGTACCAGTTGTAATGTTTGAGTTTGGAATAAAGAACAAGAATATGAAATCTGATCAGCCATTGCACTCACCACATTTTGTTATTGATGAGACAACAAAAACCCAACAACTATCACAGACCCTGTTTACTGTCTGATTTGATGGATTTACAGATCTAACCCTCTTTCAAAACCCACATGTATTGCCTTGTTTCTTTCAGATCTCCATCCCGTTTGACTGGTACGATTCAGTAGCTGACCAAAAGGCCTTTTATCATTAATGGTGGAGGTTTCTGGTCTATCCATGTTACAAACCAAGGCTTCGACATGACAGTAAGGAGTACCAGAGAGACGCAGCATGTTGATGATATAGAAGAGACTGAAAGATCCACACCATGCCTATCTTCAATTTCCGTCGTCATACCCATTTATCATACCTCGTGCAACAACAGGAAAGCTTTGCCTTGGCCCAGCTGACTCATAGGAACATCTCTCAAAACCATAAGTTCCAGGCTGTTGGACTTGGATGGGTTTTTGCTGATTCTGTGCTGCATAGACTAGCACCCTTTTGGGTTGGTGCTAGATGACTAGAATTTACTTGGGATTACCTTTTGCAAAGCCTGGAAGTAAATGCTAATCTGGTGTTGAGTATATCCCTTACTGCATTGGGATCATTGATGTGGCTTCGAACGGAGATTCCGTCATATCTACAGGCGGCGGCTGCGGTGGTGGCCGAGGCTGTTGTAGCGGTGACACAGGCGGCAGCGAAGATGGGGGAGGCCTCGAACAGGTTCTTTGCCAGAGGCCACGGAGGTGTTTTGGCGCTGAAGAGGATGCGTCAGAATGCAGAACTTGATCTCGATTCCGATGATGACATTGGCTGCTGCTCCTGGCAACACAACCACAAAGCTTTGATGACAGCGTACGACGAAGAAGATACTTCTTTGAGCTCCCGAAGACAGAAATTTGCTGGAGTTGAAAAGGCGCTCGCACGAGTTCAATCCATGGTTCGTCACCTAGAAGCTCGTGACCAATATATGAGGCTGGTTTCAAAATTCGATAATTTTCAGATAGGTGATGAAGGGAGCAGTGCATTGCAGCAAGCTGAAAAATCAGAGGAGAGAATAAAAGAGGAAGATCTGGGTTCTTTCATAGCAGATTAGCAATCCAATTAATCTCGGTATTAAATCAGGCTGCTCACAAAGAAGATGCCATCGTTCAGGACCCTTTTCGGGGAATGCACTGATGCAGTTCCTCAACTGACCAACCCGCTCTCACCAGATGCAGTGGATGTTGATCCTGAACTCCAAGAGGATTTGATCACCACAGTTTTTTAAATCTCTAAATGCATGAAAACAACAAAAAGGCTTTGTGGCAATTCCGGGACCCATTTTTTCCCCCTCTTTCTAGTATGGCATGCATGGCCACCTTTGGTGGGCCACTCCTGAAACCCACGTGTCACACCCCTATATTCCAATGCATTGTTTTCAAAAATGGATTTTCAAAAAAAATCTTTTTCAAAGGTTTAAATCTTTCAAGTTTTCTTTCTTTACCTTAAATAAATCTTTTATTTATTTATTTATTTATTTTATTATTATTATTATTATTATTATTATTTTCTCTTCTCTTTCTCATTTTCTTGATTTTAAATATTTTCCACTCCTTAATAAATTTGGTTGCCACATTTATTTTCAGCAAACATCTATCATAAGTCCTCCTCAATTTCTAATAATTTTCTTATTTTCTAAAATGTTTTAAAATAAGTAAGAATTCAATTTCGTAATTCCGAGTGATGGAATTTACGGAATTAATTCATGCAAAAGTAATTTGGGCTTTGGTGGGGACCCGACATATCTGATTTTATGATTGATTGATAGATCGATTGATATGATTGCTATATGTGATTTTCACCCTATTACATTGACCTACGTTACGTCCCGTGTCTGAAGACCACCTTGAGGCCATTACTTCACATTGTGTTTGACAGCTCACACGTGGGCAATACTCGAGCTTGATCGAAGATTATTTCTCGGAGCATGATGGATGGGGAGTTGAGATGATGATTTACACTGGGGCATACCCCTCTTATCAGTGATGGATTTTCAGAGGCGACGTTATCTACATTGGGGCATACCTCGCTTATCGATGACGTTTTCTTTCGGGATGATGCTTTGCATTGAGGCATAGTCAGTTTGCTTCTTCACTTGGGTTATGATGGATTAGGAGTTGTGGGATGACCCTACACTGGGGCATAGCCATTTCAAAGAGCGTTTTTATTGGAGATACAGTCACTCTACTCAATACTCTGCATTGGGACACACTCTACTAATTGATGATTGATTTTTGAGATGACGATTTATTTTGAGGCATAGCCCTTTCATCAGTGATGGACTTTGATTTATCTTGGAGCATAGTCACTTCAGATTATTTATACTGGGGCATAGCCGGTTCATTCGTACTCATAGAGCTCGGGGATTTTGATTCATGTGGATTATGATGAGATGTTTCTATTTTTGGCATCAGGAGTAGAGATCGATTGATTTGTTGATGTGCACTACGTGTGGTCCTTTTCAACAGTTGTTGATTCGGATGCATTGCTTTACACTGGGGTATAGACGAAATAGAGAGTATTTTTCATTGGGGCATAGTCACCCCATCGGATCCTGTACACTGGGGCATATCCATCTTTTGGAGGGAGATCAGACTGATTCTTGACGTTGGAGCATCCGACGAGTGATATGGAGATCATTGGATTATTTCATGGTGTCCTCATTGCATACTAGGGCATAGCCACCTAGTTGGAGGTTTTGACATTGAGACTTGCTTTTCTGTTTGTGACTGCTACTTACGATGGGTTATGGAGCTATCGACACCTCGGGTTTAGTCTTCTCGGCATACTTGGATGATCTCAGATACTTATATACCTTTCATTTCGTACTCAGACATTTCATCCCGGATACTTTCACTTCTTCTATCATACCAGAGTCTGATCATCGCCTTCTTTTTATCCTACATATCCCACCGTGACACATGACCTCACCTTTTTCTCTATTAGAAGTAGATGTAGATCAGTCCTCGATCACCTTGGTTGTACTTTCATACATCTTTCGGACTTTAGGTTCAATATCTTCCATGATGGCAGGGCTTGACATATTGTTGACTTATTAGTGACGATGTTTTCACTGTGACAGTTGGCATGTTGAGTATTGATTTGCTTGCTCTTTGCATTTTGAGCATTGATCATTATTGTTGTTATTCACCAGTTAGTTTTGTTTTGTTAGCATGGTGTCACGATACGTGGTCCTGTTTGACATTACTTATCTGAGGTTGGACATTTTCATTACATGATGGATGAGCATATTTCAGAGTACAGTAGTTTTGAGGCATTTTGCATCTCTGTCTGTTCATCATTGCATACTAGGGCATATCCTCTTTCCCTAAGAGCATCCAGCCTTCCATAGGATTCATTTACCTTTTGATCTAGTTGTTGACTCATTCGAGTCGTCATATTGGGGCATACCCTCTCTCCGAGAGCATCGGACCCTCCACAAGTTTCATTCACTTTCCGATCTAGTTGTTGACCCCTCTGAGTGGTCATACTGGGGCATACTCCCTTCTCCAAGAGCATCGGACATTTCAGTAGACTTTTATTTACCTTCTGATCTAGTTGTTGACCCCCGTGAGTTGCATACTAGGGCATAACCTCATTCCCTAGGATCATTGGACCTTTCACATGCTTCATTATCTTTTGACCTAGTTGTTGATCCTCATGAGTTGTCATACTGGGGCATATCCCCTCCGTCCAAGTTTGCTTGCATCGTTATCTGGGTTATCCTTTGGCTTTGGGACATTTGATCAGGTCATTCATCATCTTGTCTGTTTGAATTTTCGAGTTGGGACTGCACCTATATCGATCGGTCATTCGTCGTGTCAGTTTGAGTTGGGGCCGCACCTATATTGATCGGTCATTTTCCTATCCGTTTAAGTTTTTGAGTTGGAGCCACACCTATATCGATCGGCCATATCCCTATCATTTTTGTGTTCAGTTTGAGTCGGAGTCGCACCTATATCGATCGACCATCATCTTGTCTGTTTCCAAAAAGGATATTCCTAATTCTGGCCTTACAAATGGACTAGTACTTGAAAATGTGTCGATCGTATTTACGTTATATGATGGCTACATTTGGAAATTTCCTTCTTAGAAGAGTCACTTGATTGATTGATTGATTTTTTTTAATTTTTTTTTAAAGTTTACATTTATTCCACATGAGCCCTGGTTATGCAATTAAGAATACTTTGATATTATTGTAAATGTTTAAAGAACTACTCTCAAATTTACATAAGGAAAATTTACTTGTGATACACATTAATTGAACATTTGATAAAATATTGTCTCAAAAGTAGGATGAGTTTTAAAAATAAGATTTAAAAATGTCATATTCAAATTTTGGCGTAAATGACATTTCATGTAAGGCTATCTTGAAAAGTCATGCCATTATTTTCCTTATTGATAGAGCATTAGAAGTAGACAAATGAAAATGGGCATGGAAAGAGCCTGCCGACTTGAGACGACTTCTAAAGGTTGTGGTTGGTCAGGATGACAATGATACATTGATACTAATTTATTAATATATTATGCAAAAGCTTCTACTTAGGACTTTCAAATTTATTATTCTTTAATCCATGCCGTCATAATCAACTTCTTAATGGGTAATTTCATACTAGAACTAATCCAAGTTTGATAACGACCTCAGACCATTCCAGATTTCACTCGATTTAGAACTTATTACTAAATTCTTATAAATCAATATCGGAAATATATATATATATATATATATATATATATATATATATATATATATATATATATATATATATATATATATATATGACGTGAAATTAATTCTATGTATTGGGATTTAGAATTTGAATTTTATGTTATGGTAGAGCCTAAAGGCTAAAAGCTAAGGAAATGTCATGTTCTTATGAACGAGTCATACATGTATCTGTGGTGCCAATTGGCCATCAACATTCCAAAAAGGATATTTCCAATTCTGGCCCTACAAATGGACTAGTACTTGAAAATGTGTCGATCGTATTTATGTTCAATTCAAGTCTATACATTATATGATGGCTACATTTGGAAATTTCCTTCCTCGAAGAGTCACTTGATTGATTGATTTTTTTTTTAATTTTCATTTTTTTTAAGTTTACATTTATTCCACATGAGCCCTGATTGGGCAATTAAGAATACTTTGGTATTACTGTAATTGTTTAAAGAGCTGCCCTCAAATTTACATAAGGAAAATTTACTTGTGATACACATTAATTGAACATTTGATAAAATATTGTCTCAAAAGCAGGATGGGTTTTAAAAATAAGATTTAAGTAATTGATAAATTAGATTATTAAATTGTTGTGAACATATGTAATAATCAAAATAGAAAAATGTTAAGAAAATTATTTTATTTTGATATGATAATCAACATTTAGTTAAATAATTCATTTTTCTATTTAAAATCAAAATTTTTTTTAAAGGAGTCTCATTTTTCTATTTTAACTTCATTCAAGTAAACTTATTTATACATATTATTTTAAATATGTTTCATAATAATAATAAATAGTATAGATTATAAAGGCCAACAAACAAGATTACAGAATAAAAGACCATAAAAGAAAAAATATGTAAAAAATCGCGAAAAAAATTTATTTGAAGATGGAGTTAAAAATGCTATCAAAATAAGTCAGATTCCCTCATAATAACTCTCTATTTATTTTATCAAGTAAATTAACTATAAAAAATTATTATAAAAATAATTTTGAAGGAGTTAAAATTAAATTTAGGGATGACAATGGAATGAGTTTGGAATCGATAGTCTTATCCCAACTTTATTCTGTTTATTTAAAATAATTATTATCCTATTAAAAAAATAAAATGAGGCAGGTCAAGGTGAGTATGGGAAATTCCCATTCCCACCACGTAACTTTTTTTTTTAAATTTATTTTTTAAAATTTTAGATACATTAAAATAAATATATGTTATAAATAATTAATAATATTATATTTTTATAAATTATTTTATTGAAAAGTATTTTGTTGTTGTTATTATTATTATTATTATTATTATTATTATATTAAAAAATTTAAAATAAATATTAAATTAAATTAATTTTATATATAATTGAGTAGGACAAAATAATATTCAAACTCATCCTAGGATTTAAAAAAAATTCCCCAAACTCATTTATTTAAATTCTAAACCCTCCCATTAGGAGCGGAACAGGCGGGTATACCAAAAAAACAGGCCCATTGCCATCCCTAATCGAATCAACCCCAAGCCGCACCTATCTACAACACTGAAGGGCCAGCCTAGTAATTGGGCTTGCCATAGGCCAACCGGTGGACATAAATAGGTTTGGGCTTTGGGCTTCTGACATAAGATGGGTTTTGTAAGGTCTTTTCTACTTGGGCCTGTCCAGGATTTTATAATTTCGGTAGTTTGGGCTTTGAGCTTTGGGCTTCCTACCTAAAGATAGTTTTTGTTTAGCTCTAGTCTACTTGGGCCTCTTTAGCATTTCATAATTTCGGTTCTTTATTTTGGGCTTAATTCTTTTAGGATCAGATTATTTGGAATGTTTATTTTAGTGTGATATTCTTAAGATATATTATTTGACATATTTGATATCTCTTTATCGATTTCTTATAATTATTAATTGTGATTATATCTATATTATTTTTTAATTATTTTATAATATTTTATACAATCATTTGG
>JAAKHE010000902.1:89621-101219 GCA_011039315.1 Vitis labrusca | reverse complement strand
CTCTCAAATTTACATAAGGAAAATTTACTTGTGATACACATTAATTGAACATTTGATAAAATATTGTCTCAAAAGTAGGATGGGTTTTAAAAATAAGATTTAAAAATGTCATATTCAAATTTTGGAGTAAATGACATTTCGTGTAAGGCTACCTTGAAAAGTCATGCCATTATTTTCCTTATTGATAGAGCATTGGAAGTAGACAAATGAAAGTGGGCACGGAAAGAGCCCGCTGACTTGAGACGACTTCTAAAGGTTGTGGTTGGGCAGAATGACAATGATACATTGATACTAATTTATTCATATATTATGCAAAAGCTTCCACTTAGGACTTTCAAATTTATTATTCTTTAATCCATGTCATCATAATCAACTTTTTAATGGGTGATTTCATACTAGAACTGGTCCAAGTTTGATAACAACCTCAGACCATTCCAGATTTCACTTGATTTAGAACTTATTACTAAATTCTTATAAGTCAATATCGGAAAAATAAATAAATTATATGTCGTGTAATTAATTCTATGTATTGGGATTTAGAATTTGAATTTTATGTTATGATAGAGCCTAAAGGCTAAAAGCTAAGGAAATGTCATGTTCTTATGAACGAGTCATACATGTATCTGTCGTGCCAATTGGCCATCAACACTCCAAAAAGGATATTCCCAATTTTGGCCCTACAAATGGACTAGTATTTGAATCGATCGTATTTATGTTCAATTCAAGTCTATACATTATATGATGGCTACATTCGGAAATTTCCTTCCTAAAAGAGTCGCTTGATTGATTGATTTTTTTTTTTAAATTTTCATTTTTTTTAAGTTTACATTTATTCCACATGAGCCCTGGTTGGGCAATTAAGAATACTTTGGTATTACTGTAATTGTTTAAAGAGTTACTCTCAAATTTACATAAGGAAAATTTACTTGTGATACACATTAATTGAACATTTGATAAAATATTGTCTCAGAAGTTGGATGAGTTTTAAAAATAAGATTTAAGTAATTGATAAATTAGATTATTAAATTGTTGTGAACATATGTACTGCTCAAAATAGAAAAATGTTAAGAAAATTATTTTATTTTGATATGAAAATCAACATTTAGTTAAATAATTCATTTTTCTATTTAAAATCAATTTTTTTTTAAAGGACTCTCATTTTTCTATTTTAACTTCATTCAAGTAAACGTATTTATAAATATTATTTTAAATATATTTCATAATAATGATAAATAGTATAGATTATAAAGGCCAACAAACAAGATTATAGAATAGAAGACCATGAAAGAAAAAATATGTAAAAAATCGTGAAAAAAAATTATTTGAAGACTGTGTTAAAAATGCTATCAAAATAAGTCAGATTCCCTCATAATAACTCTCTATTTATTTTATCAAGTAAATTAACTATAAAAAATTATTATAAAAATAATTTTGAAGGACTTAAAATTAAATTTAGGGATGACAACGGAATAGATTTGGGATCGGTAGTCTTATCCCAACTCTACTCTGTTTATTTAAAATAATTATTATTCCTTTTAAAAAAAATAAAATGAGGTGGGGCAGGGCGAGTATGGGAAATTCCCATTCCCACCACGTAACTTTTTTTTTAATTTATTTTTTAAAATTTTAGATACATTAAAATAAATATATTTTATAAATAATTAATAATATTATATTTTTTATAAATTATTTTATTGAAAAGTATTTTATTATTATTATTATTATATTTATATTAATTTTTTTTAAATAAAATATTAAATTAAATTAATTATATATATATAATTGAGAAGGACAAAGTAATATTCAAACGATTTAAAAAAAATTCCCCAAACTCATTTATTTAATTCCAAACCCTCCCATTAGGAGCGGAACAGGCGGGTACACGAAAAAAAAACAGGCCCATTGCCATCCCTAATCGAATCAACCCCAAGCTGCACCTATGTACAATACTGAAGGGCCAGCCTAGTAATTGGGCTTGCCATAGGCCAACCGGTGGACATAAATGGGTTTGGGCTTTGGGCTTTGGGCTTCTGACATAAGATGGGTTTTGTAAGGTCTTTTCTACTTGGGCCTGTCCAGGATTTTATAATTTCGGTAGTTTGGGCTTTGGGCTTCCTACCTAAAGATAGTTGTTGTTTAGCTCTTGTCTACTTGGGCCTCTTTAGCATTTCATAATTTCGGTTCTTTATTTTGGGCTTAATTCTTTTAGGATCAGATTATTTGGAATGTTTATTTTAGTGTGATATTCTTAAGATATATTATTTGACATATTTGATATCTCTTTATCGATTTCTTATAATTATTAATTGTGATTATATCTATATTATTTTTTAATTATTTTATAATATTTTATACAATCATTTGGAGCCCACATGGATCTTTCTTTCCAAGACTAGCATTTAAATCCCAATTATGATGTCTCACCAACCCCAAATAATTGAGGGTTTTTTTCCACATTTTGTGAATATAATAAATAGTGATTAATTAATTCTATCGTTCATTGACCTGGTCTTCATTTTATTTTCTTTCTCTATCCCCTACACTGCTTTTGAGGAATAAAGACCCGAGTGACTCAGCGTCTACCCAAAAGTTAAAAGCGTGATGGAACGTTTTGTATATAAAAAAGGGTGACTTGATAACATGGGGTGTGAGGGATAGTACGAAATTGAAAGGCATTCTCTAAAATAATTGTTTGATATTTTTTTAGAAAGCCTGTTTTAAAATTTGGAATATTCTCAATTAATTTTATGTATATTTAAATATTTTTTATCTATAATATTTTTATTTTTAATTATTTTTTATATTTATATAATTATTATTTTTAAATAATCATAAAAAAACAAGTGAAAATAATTTTAAATAATTAAAATATGTTTTTCAAAAACATTCTATTTTCAAATCAAATTCTCAAAATATGATTTTTATCAATAGATTATCAAACATAATTTTGAGTCTAGAAAACATTTTTCTATTTGTAATTCCCAAACATACTATAACATTTAGTATTGACATGAATGGTTTTGGCTACCCATCGGCCAGTTCTGATCCTTAATTAATTTATAACCTAAGTTATCAATAACTTATCACGCTTGGATCAAAAGGAAAAGAAAGGAAAAGTAGTATCTTCAAAAGATATTCTACTCATGTTTCTAATAAAATTTTACCAGAATCTGCCTCAAAGATATTGTAGGGTATAATATTAGACATAATAATCACATCCATGCGTGACAGCTAATATTATTTCTTATATCCTTCAACACCATGATCTCTTACCAGTTACCACCCTTAAAATGTTCATTTCAAACAAACAAGCATGTAGCTGATAATGTCTTTTCAAAGCTTCTGAAATTTAATATGAGTCAATTGGCAACATTTTCAAAAAGCAATTATTAAAAAATTGTTATTTAAAATAATTCCTAAAATCAATTTTTAATTATTTTTAGGAACAAGACTTTGTTTGGAAGCTAAAATATGAAAAATAGTTTCTTGACTTTGATATCTGCCCCATACCCTGTTTATATTTTCATACTATCATGGTGTTGAAATTAAACCACGGAAATTTAGCAAGGTAGCTGTACCACTCACACGATTAAATTTCATGATTTCATAATTAACATCAGATTATAATCATGTGATGACTGATATATACGATCTTAATCTTAAAAATTAGCAGAATACTTTGTTTAGTTTAATGAATATTATTGAAACTTTAACATCTCTACGTGAACTATATACAAGTCCCCAACTTGTGACCAATGGGCATCTCTTAATATGCTACACACACACACACACACACGAATGATAGAACAGGAATCTCCAGACGTGCTTATAAGATTAAATTAAGTTAAAAGTTAAAGCTGCAGGGGAAAGGAAAAGCTGATGCTACTTGACAATTAAGATATCATATATCCAAAGACTTCATTAACTTTTCTATGGTTTTGGTAGCAAAGAAGACTCCACGTGGTTTTGGTAACAAAGGTTGCTCTTATCTGCAGGAAGGTGTGGTCCATTGTAAATCAATGATTGATGAAACCTTATCATGTTTGTGTTAAAAGAAGGATAAGGGATCGAATCACTTTAAAGACCAATCAGCTAGAGGTGTATTTTCAAATACACTTCCATTTCTTTCTACTAAAGCTGTGACATATACTTAAATCAGCACTCACTTTTGAAAATTTCCAGGCCCACCAGTTTAAGACCTTTGATGGTCACTCTTTATCCTTTTGTTTTTTTTTCTCTTCTATTCTATATGTTGTCGGTGCCAACCTTGCATCCATTCACGAGTGGGATGTGTTTACAGAAAGAGTTGCCGACGGAATTCGCTTCATAATAGAGGGAAGAGAACAGAAAATGGAGTGCCCGCGGGGGACTTCAAACCTGACATTCCCCGTTACCGTTAAAAGGATCATTTCCCAAAGCTTTATTGGATCAATCACAATATTTTCTTACATTGACAATAATGTAGTCCCAGTATTTATATGATTAGAATATTATTAGTAATTGATAAACTAAATTGATTATTATTTATTTTAATTATATTAGTTGATATTAACATATTGTAACTTTTAACTTAAAAAAAAATATTTTAACTTTTTTTATTTATTTAAAAAACAAATACCAATATTTTGATTTTTTTTATTTAATAAAAAAGCATACATTACTTAAAATTCATTATAATATTTTTGTTATCATATATTTTATTAAGTAATGGGTGATGATTGTATTGAAAAAGAAAAGAAAAAACTTTTTTCATGAAGGGTGATTTGATTTTAATTCTTTTTAATAACCAATTACTAAAAAAAAAAAAGTACAAGTGTTTACATTCGCAAGTTCTACGGAAGAAAAAAATGGATTTGCCACATGTTATATGTTAGAATGATCGATGGGTCAATATTATATTTCAAGTCATTAACTTTTATGTTATCTTCCCTTTTTTTTTTTTTTTCTTTTTCATCATAGACCTTTTCAACCAGAAGAACTTTATTTCAAAATCATTATTATTAACTTTGTTAGGATGGAGATAGCTCAAATCGGCCACATGATAATATTATGTTAATTCTTTTTAAGGTAAGGGAAAAATTTATACAAATCTTGTTTTTTGAGTTTACTTTCAAATATTTTTTTTTTAATTAGGGAAAGAACCAATATTTTGAAAGAAGTGAAATTCTTTTAGTGGTGAAAATTTCATCACTTATTTTGTTTCATCTTTTTTCTAATCTTTTAAAAAAAATTAATGAAGAAAGAATGAAAGAGAATAAGTAATTGATCAAATTTTTTAGATAATTAATAAACTTAATAAACCCTTTTACCTCTTTGCTTTCCTAAGCTTTTCACAATAATAATCAAATAGAACAAAATGTCAACAATTGTTTTTTAAAATGTTCTCATAAATTAATAAAATTCACTTGCAACATACTATTTTACAAAAAATATAAACATGGTAGTGTTAAATTACCAAGTAATATTATTATTTATTGAAGTTTGTGATTATTCTCTTCTTCGAACTCTTCAATTATATTCTTTTTCAAATCCCTTAATTGCTTTGTTTTCAAACTTTTTAATTTGAAATAAAGATAATAAGAAGAAAATAACTAGATAGATGAGTTTTTGTTTTCTCAAAACTTTTTTAATGATGGATTTTCTTTGATGTCGGATAAATATATTCATATAAACTTACTCATGTTTTTTCAAAATTGGCCTCATATCTCCATCTCATCTGTCTAATAATTAACCAAATCAAGTAATTAACTAAGTCAAATAATTACCTAGTTAAGTAAATAAGATATTTCAGGAACAAACTAATTTAATTTTCATTTACTAGGGAAGTCTTTCAAGCCAAACCTTAGTTTAGTTGACATGGTAAAACTCATTTATAATACATGTCATATTCAAATTTATAATACGCATCTCATATTCAAATTTTGGCGTGGAGGACATTTCAAGTTGGGCTCCCTCGAAAGGTGATTCCATTATTTTCCTTGTTGATAGTAACATTGGAAGTAGACAAATGAAAGTTGGTATGGAACGGGCCCGCTGACTTGGGATGACTTCTAAAGGGGGTGGTTGAAACGGATGATTATGATATAATGATATTAAATCAATGGTATTTGTATTAAAAAAAAAAAAAACCAAGAAAAAGAAAAAGTTATGTTTTCCTAAATTAGAAATCATTTTGGCTCATTTAATCAAGTATCCTTTTATAAACTTGTTTCACCTTTTTTTTTTATTGAAACTGTGGAAATGATATGGCCTTGGTGTAAAAAATAGACATGGCAACCTCATATCACAATGTGAAGAAACAAATCATAATGGTCATAGGGAGCCAAGCCCAAGAGAAGTTGTGCTTTTGCTACACTCTTCTTAGTCCTTCAGCTTTTAACTTTTCCCTTTTTCTTTCTCTTCCGCTTTATTCTGCCAATTGAAGTTCCATCTTCGCCACAAGCTAAGCAGATCAAACACCAATATACCAGTAACATGCCACTAAAATCATTTGATTGTTGAGGGCTCTGTAACTCTATCAAGGGATGACACAACCATGGATAAACCATAATTAAGCCACGATAGGAAAATAACTAGGATAATTTCTAACTAGAGTCAAATTATGGTCCAATTAGGCGTGCTACAATAATATAATCTAGCTACTTTTGTCATGTAAAATCACATTCAATCATGCATAGATAGCCTATAGTGGGACAATATATTAACATGTGGCCTTCATGCATGCTAGCGTCATTTCATCATCTCACCGCTGCTTTTGGAATAAAGATGAAAGCACTAGGACCCATTCATAAAGTTAAAGGAGGATTTTACGTTCGGTTTTTGTACACCTATGGTCAGGCCTGAATGGACAAAAGAGGGCTTCACAGTACCTATTTGATATTTCCACACCATGTTGTATAATGATTCAACATTTCCTATAGTTTGGCTGATGAGGTGGGCATGGCTAGCTCCTCCTTGGGATGCTGGTTGTGTACAATTATTGACTAGTGACCTGTGGTAGTGCACATCAGCTTGTCTACGTAAATGCTGAGCAGTTAGGAACTTTCTCTTGAGCATCTGCAAAAGTTTAAATTACATTATCCTAATGATTAAAATCAACTGATTTATTTCCTATTATTTTAGGAAAATACATATTTAAATAATTGACTCCTGCTTTACCCTTGATTACCTCACTCTCTTCGCAAGATACTTAGCAATCAAACCACTCCGACGATCAATCCATTGCACTACAGCAACATAAGAAGAAATGATCGATTTATTTTCGTTTTTTTTTCTTGTGATGTAAGACAAAGAGATATTTAGAATTGTAGAATAGGAAATGGAATTAATTCCATTTTTAATTTATTAATGTGTTTGTACTTTATATTAACAATAAAAATAAAAGTAAAAGATTCATTCTTATATAAATAAATTTTATTTATTTATTTAGATATTAACAATAAATTTATATATATATATATATATATATATATATATATATATATATATATATTTAAAAATAAAATTAAAAAGTCATAGATTTAATGCATGTTTAAATACATATCCTATTTTCTATTTTTTTAAAAATAAAAAATGATAATAAATTTTATATAAAATATAATAACTTTTACATGAAAAATATAGTTTTACCTTATTATATTTTCCCTCCAATTTCCTAAAAACCAAATATAACGTTAAATTGCCAAGTCTTTTCCTTCGTCATGCTACCTACCAGAGTCAATTTCAGCTGTTCCAGAGTGATATCTTAAGTCGCTGTGATTCACGTGGTACTCCCTTTAATCCCATCCATGTTCAGTACTGGTGGAATAAAATAATAACAATATTTTATTATTAAAATAAAGCAAGTGGGAGACGTCAAATGATCTCAATCTTCAACATAGCAGGGTGGAACATTTCCACTGGTCTTCTCTCCAACATCGAAAAGGGTGCTATTTCTTTTGTATTACTTTAACTAGCCTGCTAATTAATCATCTCCACAATAAAAAATAAAATAAAATTGCAGAATGAATATTTTTCCTTTATTAATTAAAATATTTAAAATTTTATAAATAAAATATTCATTTTATTAATATTAAATATATAATATATGTTTAATTATATTATAAATTAAATATTAAAAAGTTATATACATTATATTAAATTGAATTTATTTTGATATTATTTTAAATTATTTTATTTTTCCTTTTTCCAAAAAAAAGTTTTTTAATGATTTTTATTTATTTATTTAATAAGGTGAAAAAATGTAAAGAAAAATAGAAAAATGGAAAATAATATAGAAAAACAAAAAATTTATGATCGCTTGTTATTAAATTTCATATACCTTTCATATTGTTAATTAAACATAGAGCCAAAAAAATGATTATTTTAGACCAATTTATCATGATATAAAAGTCTCGAAATTTTAAATTAAATTGTTACGATATTAAGTTTTGATTTTTATGTAAGAAATTGTCATGAAATTAAAAAATATTATAAGTTATTTTTCAAAAATTTAAAAATATTTCTTAAATTTTATTCTAAATTATTTTAAAATTATTTTTTAACCCAAAAACATTTTTCCTATCAAACGAGATGTAAACCAATGGGTAGATGTAATTGTAGTGAAGTGTTTAGTCTCTTTTAACTCAAGAATTCGAGGCCTACCACTTTTCCATGTACCACCATTACGTGCAGGTAGTGATTAGTGGACTGATGACCATCTAGCACGTCTTCTATTTAGTTAAATGTTACATTATTGTAGCGACATTGCTTTGAATAATAAAAACAAAAGTGAAAATTAGGAAAAAAACAAAAGCTAAAGCAGACCTACTTGTAAAGTTTACCATGACTAAAATAAAAACATAAATCAAACATTGCCCCCAGTGGGAGTGAAGGACATTTAGGTCCTTCACATTTATCTTTCTCTTTGGTGCCTTTCCCCTCGGACTATATGCATATATATAATTGTATGTGATGGCGCAGAGAGTGTTGTATGCAAGAATTCCTGAGGGGGGCTGAGTTGTGAGGAAAGAAGAGTAGAGAGTAAGAATGGGAGTTTGCAGGAAGAGAGGTTTTTGTGTAGCATTCCTCGTTATGATACTCCTCAACATAAATTGTTGTGGAGCAGCTTCCCTGAAGGTCAACAGCACCACCTCCTGGTGCAATGGCTCCGTCGATGAATGCCTCACGATGGACCTTGATTTCGACCTCTTCATGGGCTCGGAAATCAGCAGAATGCTTGAGCCTATCTCTTTTGTAACTCCGGGCTCTGAAAATGCTAATAGTCCAGCTGTGTCTGGTCCTATGGGTACTGCCTATGCTGACAGCCTCCCTAAAGAAGAAAAAGTGAAGAAATGTGATCCACACCAAAGTAGAGGTTGCCAAAAATTTTACCGAACTTAGTAGAACTTTCAATTGATTGCGGGTGTTGCCTTTTCCTTTGTGTACTTGTGCTTGCTCCCTTTTCCCTTATGTTTTATCTCTTTAATTACTCTTTCTTAGTGAAATTAACTCGAGCCCATTGTGTGTTGAATGCTGATCTCATCAGTATGTATCCTTCTATGTTATTTGATGAAGTGGAACGCATTTGCAATTATATGGGATTGTGAATTAATTCCATTTGTTTCTCTATGGAGGACTTGAAGCAATAGTTTTTTATTATTCGGATTTTAGAAAGGGGCTGGACAGTATGTTTTTTCTTTGAAGAAACAAAGTTGGATTATGCAGCAACACAAGTGAGAGTACATGTATCCTTCTATCTCGGCATAACAATATCACTTAGAGGATCATCTAGGTTAGTGACCATTGTCATGATGATTTTAAAACAAATTACCTTGTGAACTATTTATGAATGCAATATCTCACATCTAATAGGAAAAAAAGGTTTTTATCATTATGTGTATGAACTTTTTAAAATTATATAAAAGTGTTTTAAAATCATATTAAAGCTTATTAGACTTAAAATGAATAATATTTACATAGTTACAAGAGAATAATTACAAATGGTATCAAAGTTGATTCTCAATCTTGACACGAGTCTTTACTTGTTCAACCTTATAAAGGATGTTTATTTTTTTGGACTCATAATTCTATGGACACAACCAAGACGTCATGTTTTGCAAGAAATATTTACAATATTTCATACCGATCATAGGACAAAAAGTTCTTCTAAAATCGTAATAACATATTAAACCAAAAATCAACAATATGGATGAGGTTGAGAGTGTTACAATGATGGAACTTGCATTAGATAATAATTTATATATTTGAACTTTATTGTTAAAAAACCAGCAAAAAAATGATGCTTCTCAAGGAACAAACAATCAATAATCTAATGAAAAAGAAAAGCAAATGACAAAGAGCATAACACAGGATTTGCATGGTTCAGCTTATTCAAGCCTACATCCATGGGAGCAATAGAAGAACCAATTCACTAGAGAGAAAAAATAGAGAGAAATGTTACAGCACAACCTGTACTTAGCCCTTTCAGCACATTGACCCCTTTACAACCCCCTATTTTCGGCTTAAAACAGAGCACTAGAAAACCTAGCTATGAAACTGTACTTTTTTTACACTTACATCACACTGAATAAAAACCTTTTTAACAACCTTCCAGCTGGAAACACAATAAAGAATATTATTCAAAGAAGGCACACACACAGCAAAGCTATCTCATGTGCTGGGCATGTGTATTTTATTTTTGTGCCACATCACAGGAATCTCCACCTTGGCACCAAAATAAGAAACCAAGCTTAGCCTAGATTGATTCCCATGTGCGTTCGTTGTTACTATCAGGCAACTCCAACATTTATCAAGTACAAACATTGCTTAAATTTGACCTTTAGAATTGGTTTTGTAAGCATATCAACTGGATTATCCTTGGTTGAAATTTTGCTGACATTTACCAATCCTTATTCCATGATATCCCCTGTGAAGTGGAATCTCACATCTATGTGTTTAGCCTTCTCATGGAAACCTTGGTTCTTTGTCAAACAAATAGCACTTTGGCTATCACAGAAAACTGTTACACTTCTCTAATTCATTCCTAATTCAGATACTAGATCTTTTAATCACAAAGCTTCTTTAGTGGCTTCTACAATAGCTACATATTCAGCTTCCGTGGTAGAGAGAGCCACAATATTTTGTAGTATATATTTCCAGCTTACTATGCATCCACACACTATAAGCAAATAACTTGTTATTAATCTTCTCTCATCCAAGTCCTTGGCATAATCTGAATCCACATAACCTTCAACCAAACCAATTGTCATCTATTTTCTCTGGTATATGAGCCCAAAATCTGCAGTACTCTTGAGATACCTCAAAATCCATTTCAAAGCCTCCCAATGACCCTTTTTAGGATTAATCATATAATGGCTAAGCAAACTCACACCATAAGCTATGTCGGGTCTTGTGCAGACCATGGAATACACCTCAGGGTTCAAAATATCGGCTGAGTCCGGTACGACTCGGCTGAGTCGTATCCGCCTCGACGCCGACCGCGACGAGTCCGATACCAGATACATTTTATGCCTAGACTCGGCCTTGAATCAGTTGGACTCGGATGACTCGATTTATATTCCGAGTTAACTAGGTCGACTCGGAAAAAAAAAAAAAAAA
>JAAKHE010000902.1:72452-86717 GCA_011039315.1 Vitis labrusca | reverse complement strand
AGGAAAAAGTAGTTGTGCTTTTTATCGAAACTGTGGAAATGATATGACTTTGGTGTGAAAAATAGACATGACAACCTCATATGACAATGTGAAGAAACAAATCATAATGACCCTAAAGAGCCAAGCCCAAGAGACGTTGTCTGTTACGCCCCAAGACCCACTCCAAAGACGTGACGGTAATTTCACATCTTAAACTCGAAGGCTTAAAGTGTAACTTGATCCAAACAATCATATTGTAACTGGAAGTAACCAATTACCAAATACCTGTTCAGAATAGTGGAATAAAATTCTAAAATATTCAAACTTAACTTTAAAACTAAGCATCCATCAACTAAAATCTATTATCCAAATAGATTGTAAACTCAAACAAATCAAGTACTAACAAATTTTCATAATCTCCAAATCTCAACTTCAAACTATCATAAAAAAATTTGTAAGTTCAAATCTAAATAGCTTCCAAAAACAAAATAATCCAAATGAACATAAACTTATAAGCTAACAATGTCCAAAAATGACATCCTAAGCAAAATCCTAATAATGACCATTCCCCGACCTAACCATCACTCCTCGCCCGAACTAAGGGTACCTGAAAAATAATCAACAAATAGGAATGAGCTCAAAGCCCAATAAGGAATATTAATACAGTCCATGGATCAAATATTTCAATTTCACTTGCAAAATAGGAGATATTATAACTAATTATTTTCATAACCTTTGAGTCAGTTTTGCTAATACATTCAAAACTTTTAACTGTACACTTTCATTTCTGATTCAAATATTTTCATATCAAATTCAATCAAAACATTCAAATCATTTATTTACTCTAGTCATCAAACATCAAATGATGCCTAGTTAGGTGAGACTTTTCAAATAGGTGGCTAACCTCAAATTGTTCATTTAAGGTGGATGGAACCAAACACTATTAGTACTAGTAACCTTTAACTAAACCCCTAAAGGCTGGGGGTCCAAATCAATTACATTCCCCACAAAGAAATGTAAAAGTCATCTATTATATCCCGTTGACAAGGGGCAAAAAGTCATAAGTCAACTATTATATCTCGTTGACAAGAGCCAAACAAACCAGAGTCAAACACTTATTTCAATTATTCAAATTTACAAAACATAATATTTCCACATTTTTCTATTGTAAACAAAATATAAAGTTCTAATATACTTTTCATGCAAAACATATTTGATCCATGCATAAAACGAATAATAACTCAAAATGTATCCAAATGATGTATATAAAAATTTGTTTCTAAAAAAAATAATAACTGTATTAATTTCCCTTATCTCAAAAGAAGTCCTCAAAAACTTTGGAGAAAAATAATCCTGAAAATCTACTCTTCACTTAACAAAATATAAGAGAAATAATCATTATTATTTATCTAAAATTATAGGTTTGACAATCCTAAAATTTAAGGTATTCAAATTAACGTTTTTTAATTATGAAAGATAATTTAATCTATTCATATTTTATAAAATTTAATAAATTTCCAATTCATATAAAACTTAAATTTTATTTTTAGTTTATTTCTTGGGACACAACATAATTTAATTAAATTATAATTTATTTCACTAATTAAATTCTATGCTATTTATTAACTTACACCCATCATTAATATAATTATAATATCAAAAACTTTACTTTCTTTTATTTATAAATTATATTTTCTCACTTTCAAGTTTTTTTTTTCCACCAAACATAGCCTATACACAACAACTCTCCATCATTGCTAATATAATATATATACATTAACCATCCTAATATCATCCGTACACATCTTCCTTTATTAAATAGTACAGTACCTATCAAAGTTTAATAACACAAAGCCCCGCCATTATTAAATAATACAGTATTCAAGTACCCATCAAAGTCTAATAATACAGTCATGCTACTATTAAATATTACATATCCAAGTATCTATCAAAGTCTAATAATAGTGTATGTGAAAATCCACCAATTAGATTTCAACCATAAAATCCTTATATAATACTACAAAAAGTGGCAGCACATGTCCCAATGGCTAAATCTAATAATAGAGTATGTGAAAGTCATCGACTAGATTTCACCCGTAAAATCCTCACATCATGCTACAAAGAGTGGATGCACAGTTCCCACACGCATGCAACCAATGCACACGCGTTTTTTTTTTTAATCCCTTAAGCCACAATTAACAATATATTTATTTACTCTTTTTTTAAAAAATAAATTAACCCTATCCTAAATCGAAATCTTCCAAAGAATTTTTTTTTTCATCTAAAAACTTAAGATTTCCCAATTTCCAACAATAAATCAAAATCTTAAATTTTCACTATTTTGATATTAAAACGAATTAAAAAAATAAACTAATCATAATCTAGATTTGGGTTTTTCAAAAAAAATATCTAATGTGCTGGAAATTAACTAATGAATCTAAAATATTAATCTAGGGGTTAGAATCTTACCTATAGAGATCTGTTTTTCAAACCCTAAAATCTGACTCCAACCTTACGTTCTTTAGAATTCTGTGAACATGAATGCTATTAAAAAAAGAACAGGAAAAACAGAATTTCTAATTTATACCTAAGATATTTATTCATAAAATTATATTTTTACCCATCTTTCAATTTTGTTAAATTGATTAATTAATTAATTTAATTATTATTAATATTTTCCTAAATTACCCAAAAAAAAAAAAAAACTTGGGCGTTACACTTTTGTGACACTCTTCCTAGTCCATTGGATATTAATTTTTCCCTTTTTCTTTTCATTTTTTCCTTTCTCTTTTGCTTTATTCTGCTAATTGAAGTTCCATCTTCGCCACAAGCTAAGCAGATCAAACACCAATATACCAGTAACATGCCACTAAAACCATTTGATTGTTGAGGGCTCTGTAACTCTATCGAGGGATGACACAACCATGGATAAACCATAATTAAGCCACGATAGGAAAATAACTAGGATAATTTCTAACTAGAGTCAAATTATAGTCCAATTAGGCGTGCTACAATAATATAATCTAGTTACTTTTGTCATGTAAAATCACATTAAATCATGCATAGATAGCCTATAGTGGGACAATATATTAACACGTGGCCTTCATGCATGCTAGCGTCATTTCATCATCTCACCGCTGCTTTTGGAATAAAGATGAAAGCACTAGGAGTCTAGGACCCATTCATAAAGTTAAAGGAGGATTTTACGTTCGGTTTTTGGACTTTATATTAACAATAAAAATAATAGTAAAAGGTTCATTCTTATATAAATAAATTTTATTTATTTATATATTAGCAATAAATTTATATATCATAGATTTAATGCATGTTTAAATACATATCCTATTTTTTATTTTTAAAAAATAAAAAATGATGATAAATTTTATATAAAATATAATAAATTTTACATGAAAAATATAGTTTTACCTTATTATATTTTCCCTCCAATTTCCTAAAAACCAAATATAACGTGAAATTGCCAAGTCTTTTCCTTGGTCATGCTACCTACCAGAGTTAATTTCAGCTGTTCCACAGTCATATCTTAAGTCTATGTGATTCACGTGGTCTCCCCTTTAATCCCATCCATGTTCAGTACTGGTGGAATAAAATAACAACAATATTTTATTATTAAAATAAAGCAAGTGGGAGACGTCAAATGATCTCAATCTTCAACATAGCGGGTGAACTTTTCCACTGGTCTTCTCTCCAACATCGAAAAGGGTGCTGTTTCTTTTGTGTTACTTTAACTAGCCTGCTAATTATTCATCTCCACAATAAATAAACAAATAAAAATAAAATTGCAGAATGCATATTTTTTCTTTATTAATTAAAATATTTAAAAATTTATAAATAAAATATTCATTTTATTATTAAATATATAATATATGTTTAATTATATTATAAATTAAATATTAAAAAGTTATATACATACATATAAGGTTATATTAAATTGAATTTATTTTGATATTATTTTTATTTATTTATTTTTTTCCTTTTTCCAAAAAAAAAAACTTTTTTAATGATTTTTTATTTATTTAATAAGGTGAAAAAATTGTAAAGAAAACAGAAAAATATAAAAGAATATAGAAGAACAAAGAATTTATGATCTCTGGTTATTAAATTTCATATACCTTTCATATTGTTAATTAAACATAGAGCCAAAAAAATGACCATTTTAGATCAATTTGTCATACTGTAAAAGTCTTGAAATTTTAAATTAAATTGTTACGATATTAAGGTCTTGAACTTTATGTAAGAAAAAGAAGGTTGCAATGGAGTTAAATATAACTTTTTCTTTCATGTTTTTGTTTTTTTATTTTAATTCCAAGCAGTGGAATTTGAAAACATAAATAAATAAATAAAAATTCTTGTGTTATTAAACCGTTATTTTCTAAACATATTAAAATTAGCCCCTTCTTGAAAAATTCACCCGAGCATTATGCATTATATTTTAAAATATAATAATTAAAAATTTGTTTAAATGTGTTTCTATTTAAAATATTTATAATAAAAGTGTTTTATTAAAGAATGTTTTTTAAAAAATCATCTATCAAATTTTTTTCTAAAAAATATTATAAGTGATTTTTTTTTTTTTAATATTATAAGTGATTTTTTTTTTTTAAAAAGTTTTTCTTAAATTTTATTAACTACTTAAATTCTTTAACAATAAATACTTTTTAAGTCAAAAAAATTTCTTAAAATCACTGTAAAATGGAATCTAAACCAATTGATAGATGTAATTGTATTGAAGTGTTTATTCTCTTATAACTAAAGAATTCGAGGCCTACCACTTTTCCATGTGCCACCATTATGTACAGAAGTGGAATTTGAAAACATAAATAAATAAAAGAAAATTCTTGTCTTATTAAAGTGTTATTTTCTAAACATATTAAAATTGACCCTTTCTTGAAAAATTCATGAGAGCTTATATTTTGGAATATGATAATTAAGAATTTGTTTAATTGTGTTTCTATTCAAAATATTTATAATAAAAGTGTTTTATAAGAAATGTTTTTAGGAAAATCATTCTTCAAGTGTTTCTCTACAAAATATTATAGGTGATTTTTCAATATTATAAGTGATTTTTTAGATTTTTAAAAGTGTTTCTTAAATTTTATTAACTATTTAAATTCTTCAAAAAAAAAAAAAAAAAAAGCTTTTTAAGCCAAAATTTTTTTTTCTTAAAATCAATGTCAAATGAAATCTTGATAGATGTAATTGTATTGGAATGTTTATTCTCTTCTAACTAAAGAATTAAAGAATTTGAGGTCTACCTCTTTTCCATGTACCACCATAATGTACAGGTAGTGATTAGTGAGCTGATGACCATCTAGACAGCACGTCTTATATTTAGTTAAATGTTACATTATTGTACCAACCTTGCTTTGAAGAATAAAAACAAAAGTGAAAATTAGGAAAAAGCAAAAGCAAAAGCTAAAGCAGTCTGACCTACTTGTAAAGTTTACCATGACTAAAATAAAAACATAAATCAAACATTGCCCACAGTGGGAGTGAAGGATATTTAGGTCCTTCACATTATCTTTCTCTTTAGTGCCTTTCCCCTCGGACTATATGCATATATATAATTGTATGAGATGGCGCAAAGAGTGTTGTATGCAAGAATTCCTGAGGGGGGTTGAGTTGTGAGGAAAGAAGAGTAGAGAGTAAGAATGGGAGTTGACAGGAAGAGAGGTTTTTGTGTAGCATTCCTCGTTATGATACTCCTCAACATAAATTGTTGTGGAGCAGCTTCCCTGAAGGTCAACAGCACCACCTCCTGGTGCAATGGCTCCGTCGATGAATGCCTCACGATGGACCTTGATTTCGACCTCTTCATGGGCTCGGAAATCAGCAGAATGCTTGAGCCTATCTCTTTTGTAACTCCGGGCTCTGAAAATGCTAATAGTCCAGCTGTGTCTGGTCCTAAGGGTACTGCCTATGCTGACAGCCTCCCTAAAGAAGAAAAAGTGAAGAAATGTGATCCACACCAAAGTAGAGGTTGCCAAAAATTTTACCGAACTTAGTAAAACTTTCAATTGATTGCGGGTGTTGCCTTTTCCTTTGTGTACTTGTGCTTGCTCCCTTTTCCCTTCTGTTTTTTTCTCTTTAATTACTCTTTCTCAGTGAAATTAATTCGAGCCCATTGTCTGTTGAATGTTGATCCCATCCGTATGTATCCTTCTATGTTATTTAATGAAGTGGAACGCATTTGCAATTATATGGGATTGTGAATTAATTCCATTCATTTGCTCCATGGAAGATTCGAAGCAATAGTTTATTATTATTATTATTATTTGGATTTTAGAAAGGGGCTGGACAGTGTTATTTTCTTTCTTTTTTGTTAAAAAAATATTATGCAACAACACATAAATGAGAGTACATGCATCCCCCTATTTTCGCATAATAATATTACTTAGACATCATCTATGATACTAACCATTGTCATAATGATTTTAAAACAAATTACTTTATAAACAGTTTGTGATTATGATATCTTATATCGAATAAAAAAAATATTTTTATTATTATATATGTATGAATTTTTCTAAATTATATAAAAATGTTTTAAAGTTATATTAAAGACTTATTGGACTTATAATGAATAATATTTACATAATTAAGAATAAATCATTATAAATCGTATCAAAGTTGATCTTCAATCTTGATATGAGTATTTAATTTTCTGACCTCATAAGAGATGTTTATTTGTTCGGTCTCATAATTCTATGGACACGACCAAGACATCATGTTTGCAAGGAATACTTATAATATTTCATATCAGTCATCGGAGAAAATATTCTTCTAAAACCATAATGATATGTTAAACCTAAATCGACAATATCTATAAAGTTGAGAGTATTATAATGATAGAGCTTGCATAGGATGATAATTTATATTTTTGAACATCATTTTTAAATTAAAAATAACTTAAAAAAGGATATATTATAATTAGATATGCTTGTCCTTTTGGTTGCCCTTGAGTGCCTCGTTGGCTTTTTAATTATCCAAGGCATGTATTTCACAGGCCTTCTTTCGAAGGCCTACATTTTTCATATATCTAGCAAATTGTATATGTGATTTTACAGTAGAGGACTATATATACTAAAATATGAGATGCTGATGTAATTTTTTTTCTTTGTGGTTAAAAGCTATCTAATCAAAATTACGATGAATTTACTTGTAAATTGGAATATTTGGCTACTTTAGTAAATCTCAAAAATTAAATATATACACACAATATAATTATTCTTATTATTAATAGGTACATTAATTGTGAATTGTCTTATGACTCATTAATGAAATAGCTAGATGGTATTATGAAGGAATTGTTCACCAAACAAGTGGTTACTTCTTTCGTTGCTGATTGATCCTAGGACTTATCCTCCTTGTTTCCTCAATTAATTTATTCTAGTATCTTATTTGTGAGATTGACAAAAATAAATGTAAATATGTTTGTGAAATTTTTAAATTTTATTTTCAATTAATAAAATGCATCATATTCTCTTACTTTTCTCTTCTTGCTTTTGACAGACAATCATTTCTCATCCACAGTTCTATGCACCATACCTATTTATAGTTAGTTTCAGATATTTTTACTCAAATAAGTAATAGAGAGAATAAATAATTTAAATATCTATCCTTAATTTAACTATTAATATTTATCTATTTGTTATTAATTAAAATTGCAGTATAATATAAAGTTTGAATTATAGTAGAATTCAAATGTATTTATATATAAATATTCATCATTATTAATAAGAAGGTAGGCCATACTTTCCAAAATTCTATTTGCATTTTTATGGTATTGAAGCAGTATCCTCTTGAAACTATCTCTCTTTTCCTCTCCTACTTTTTCATTCCTTCACACTGACACCTTAGCTCCAATGGGTACAACAAACACCAACATCACTATTCCAAACACTATAGAACCAAACAAACTTCTCACAACCATTAATATCTCTTCCCACAACACCATCAAACTTAACCCTACCAATTATCTTTCCTCGTAACTACAATTTTGAGCCACACTCATTGGCTACGACCTGGAAGGATTTATTGACAACTCTCACCCATGTCCGTCTATCATAATTTCAAAAAATAACACCACCTCTCCAAATCTTGCATATCAAACATGGGTTCAACAGGACAAACTAATTTTTAGTGCTTTTGTTAGATCTTTACTTGCACCAATTATCTTGCTTATCACCATGGCTAAAACATCTCAACAAGCATCCACTATTCTCGCCAACACATATGCAAAACCAATCCGAGGTTGTATCAAACAAATCAAGGAACAAATCAAGCATGTCATCAAAAGATAACGAAACATCTCTGAATACATACAGTTCATTAAAACTTGTGCTAAAGAACTTGTGATATTAGGAAAGCCTATAGATGAAGAATATTTTATTGAGAAAATTCTTGATGGACTAGATAATAATTGCAAACCAATCATTGAAGTCATCAATGATCGAGAAACACCAATTTCCTTTGAGGAACTCCATGAAAAGTTGATAAACAAGGAACTCACTCTATACCACTCTCAATCATCATCAACTCTACTATCAGCCTCCACTAATCCGATGAACTTGCGACCCAATTCCGAGAATCCTTGCAACAGACCTTGGCATCCTCCATCATCAATGAACTCTTCATCCTTGCGTTTCGTAATGTTGGGCCATAATCATCTGCTTCACATGGTGATTGACCACCTTCTGAGCCCTATCTTGACTGCTATCAAACCTGCAATGTATAAGGTCACACTATCAAATGTTGCCCTACCTATTGGATGATGTTGTCAACATCATCTTCGACTCTGGCCTCACAATTGTCACCATCATGGCAACCACGTCTATAGATGCAATGACAACCTTGCCCTTAAGCACATGACAAACTTGTGCTAAATTTTGCTTTCATAAACAATTCCAACACTCTTAATTGGCTTCTTGATAGTAGAGCATCACACCATGTCACCTCTGACTTGAGCAATCTTTCTATTCATACTCCTGATGACGACTCTGATAACATTGTGATCGGTGATAACACAGGTCTTCCCATCACCCATACTAGTTTCACCCATCTCTCCCCATAATCTCATACATTTTTCTTTAAATAATGTCTTTTGTGTTGATAATTATGATACTTTCAATCCTATTGTCAAGCCACCACTATAGGCCTTATTTTCAGTGTTGTGGTCAATCGTGGTTGGTCTCTACGCTAACTAGATGTTAACAATACTTTTCTTCAAGGCTACTTGTTTGAAGATGTTTTTCATGGCTCAACCATTGAGATTCATTGATCGTGATCGTCTTGATCATGTGTACAAACTTCTCAAAGCCATTTATGTTCTCAAGCAAGCACCACGTGCTTGGTATCATGAGCTCTGTCAGTTTCTTATCACCTCTAGTTTCACTAACTCCCATGTTGATACATCACTATTTATTTGCAACACTAGTGGTGTCATGGTCTATCTCCTTAGTTATGTTGATGATTTTAACATTATAGGTTACAACAATGGTGTTGTGAAGAAGTTCATACTAACTCTTGCGCAACAATTCTCTCTCAAGGATCTTAGACCCTTATTTTATTTTCTTGGCGTTGAAGCCACACAATGTCGTCATAGGTTATTTCTCTCTCAAGACCGATGTATTAGAGATCTTTTAATTAGCTCATACTCCCATGTCAGATTCCAAACCAATTACCATACCATTTACTACATCTCCAACTCTTGAACTCCACATTGTACAATCCTCTTTGATCCAATAAGTATTGAATTATTATTGACACTCTTTAGTATATTTTTCTTACCTAGCCTGATAGCGCTTTTGGGATGAATAACTCTCACAGTTTATGCATCGCCCTACTAGTGATCACTAAATTGTTGTCATGCCACTTCTTTAATATCTTTATGGAACATTTGATCATGGTCTGGTTCTTTATTACAACCTCCCATCTCTTTCCATGCCTTTTTTTGATGTAGATTGATAATAAAATTGACTTCACTTCTACAAGTGCTTAATTACATCATCAACCTTGACCTTATCTCATGGAGTTTTAAGAAGTGACAAATTGTTGCCTACTCTTCTATTGAAGCGAAATACAGTTTTGTTGCTCATACATATGCTGAATTGCATTTGACAAACCAAAAGTCCAATAGAGGACACCTAGAGAGGGGGTGAATGATTGATTTAAATTTTTTTTAATAAAGATTTATATGCTATTCCCAATTATTTTACCTCAAGAGATACCAGGGATACCCTAAATAACTGACTGTGTTATACCTAAAATATTTAGGATATAAAAACTATGATTTTTAATTTTTAGGGATACACTGTGAGATGTTAAGGATAATCAATTTTATCAATTATAGACAATTCAAATAAAATATTAGATAAAGAGATATAAACAATGAGACACAAGATTTTTTATGTGGAAAAGCCCCACACTAACCATTGAGATAAAAAAAAAAACCACGAGGTTTAAGACTTATTAATCTAAATCTACTATATGAAATCAAGTTACATAGATTTACTTGACCATTTTATCCTAATGACATACACTCCAGTACCTAAAACTTGATTCACATCTGCAACACAACAACCGTCAATTACTCTAGTGGATCACTTCAGTCTCGCCAAAAGAATGAAGGTCTTCAAACCAATTTTCAAATATATAATCCTTGAATAAGAGATAGGGAATAATGTGACATTTTAGGCTTTCTCTCTAAGAAACCTTCTCTAGAGAATATGTGATCTCCTTTCAATCACTTAATGATTTTTTGTCCTCAAGGGGTTAATAGGAAGGTATTTATAAGCAAAAGCCTAAAGAGTTTCGGTTTTGGAAGAGTTTGAAACCATATTTACGTGAAAAATCTTGGTAGAATTTGCATTACTGCTCGAGCCAACTTACCCACCTCTTGAGCGCCTTGGACACTTGAGTGGTATGGCTCACTTGAGTGGTCTTGAGCGCTCCAGGCCGCTTGAGCTGTCTTCCTCTATTTAAAAATCAATTTTAAATCATTTTAAGTTTAAAATAAAACCGATTCGTTTAATACCTCAATGTAGCCTAATTTGCCACAAGCCAAACTTCTTTAGATATACCTGTGACTTCCCGATTGGACGAATGATAACTTTTGATATTTAATGGAAAACAAGTCACTATCTAAAAAGATTTCTATGACCAAACATAAAAAAGAACAAAATTGCCAACATATAAACAAGACTCAATGTCGTAACATGCCTCATTGCTTATTTTTTTATATTTGATATTCTATTTGAATTGCCCAAATTTGATAAAATTGATTAGCCCTAACATATCACAGGGTAAAAGAATCGAGTATAACATATACATCTCTATTAACAAAATTTAAAGGGGAAATTATGTAACCATACACCAATTAAAAAAAAAAGATTTTAGAACTTTGCTTTTTTTTTTTTCAATTTTAGTGTAAAATGGGAAAAAATATTGTCTAATCATGCACTCCAATAGTGCTTTCAAATTTGTTACACAATTATCTTCAAAAGTAAAGGACAAAGTACACACCAATTTAATACTACATATTGACAAGTACATGTGTCATTTATTTTTATTATTTCTCTTTCATCAATATATCTCACTTACCACTTGTTACGTTCCCACTTTTTTCTTTTTTCATTTTTTCATTTTTTTTTCATCTCCTCCCACCATAATCCATTGTCACATATTATAGTTTTTATTATTATTTTTCTTTTTTTCCTTTATATTCTTTTTAATATACTCATGAATTTTCTCATAAAACTTCTTTAAATTCTTTAATTTTTTTTTCTTTACTCTCTAATTTCTCCATATTTATTGATTTTAATTATTTTTTTGACATATTAAACTGTAGACCCTCAATTTTGTCCTTCTAGCACATGTCTTATTAGATGCTTATTTGACACTTTATAGTAGTTCCTTGATGACCCATAGCTACTCACGTTGCTTACCTTTCTTGAGCCACCTTGGAGACTCTGGTTAAGGGATTGCCTAACCCCTTTATTATGACCCTTTGACAGTTTTGATTTAGACTTAAGCTTTCCATTCCTTTTTAGGATAGTTCTTAGGCATGTTTAGGCCACTTAGACAATACCCCGATCACTTTAGGACACTTAGTTCATTAAGCACTCACTTAGGCCCATTTAAACATTTCATCGGGCTTAATTTATATATATATATATATATAACTTTTATTATTATTATTATTATTATTATTGCATGCATTCGATAATTATATATATTTTTTGTTTATTCATTTTCATTTTTACTCTTTATTTGTTTATTATTATTATTGCCAATATTATTATCATTACTATTTTTATTTTTATTTTTATTTTATTTATTTACTTACTTAATAGAAAATTGTTTGAATTATTTAGATTTAAAATATGCATACGACCCCCCTTTTGTTGAAGGACAAAATTATATAATCTAGTATCTTTTAGTTCTCTAGCTTTTATTTTAAAATCATGTTTTATTCTATTATTTCCATTGGTTTCTTTTCTTTTCTTTTAATTTTTTTACTTTTATTTTGTTTTGTTTTGCATGAGGAGACGAATTGCATGTTTAGGAGTGGGAGGCTCCTATGAAGGCAAGAGGATGAAGTTGGTGAGAGTTGTCACGTGGAGGTGGAATTAGAGGTCAGACATTTTTAGAGGCTCTCTGGAAGTCTCTAGAGAAGATGATCCCTCGTGAAGAACACGTGAACATGGAAGCATGCACACCACGCTTGAGAATAAATGACAGCTGGAGTTTCGGTGACTTCTAATGTCGGTATAAAAAGAAGCCACAACACCGACAACAAGACTAGGAGGGCGTTTTCTTGAATTCTTTATTGAAAAAGTGAGAAAGGGTCATCAAACACCCATTTTCGGAGCTCCATAACCTTCATACTCAAGGATGGAATCACCATCTTCCCTTGGACACCCATTTTCTTAGAGAACAGGAGATCACACCTTCATCACGATTCTTTTATGGTTTTCTTTCCGCCATCTCCACGTCACAACACCGCTGCACTTCTCACCATTACTGGCCGAATCTAACATGGACGAAGACGCTTCCAATGGCTTCCACCGCCACCACTGCTCTTCCAGAAACCGAGAGCGGGATCGCGATTCAGAGTAGAGGAACCGTTATCGCGAGTGAGAGGAAAAACTTGAATCCATCAAAGAACAGAATCGCGAATGCCCTCACCAGTGCCATCTCTCCGACGACCAGTCCTCATGCACTGCCGACCACCGACGATGCGATCTCCTTTACTTGCACCGCTACACTACCGTGAGAACCATCATCTCCACATTACAACGCTGCTGCACTCCTCCCTCACCGCCGTCCAAATCTGACATCCCTCCGGGAGATTTCATAGCATTCTCAACGTAGCTGCGGCAGTAGTCAACGCCTCAGACTTCGCCTTCTTGACTGGAACGCTGGCGATCGACCACCACGATCTAATGGGACGGAGTCTCCGGTGTCGGCGCAGTCGCTGGCAACGAACTGCAAAGAGCGAGCAACTCTCGGGCAGGGAATCATGTGCTCACTCGTGTGCAGACTCCACCGACTCCTCAGAGGGCGCAGATTCGACGACTTCCTCTTCGTCGACAACATCAACGGTTCTCAAGGATTGCAATATATTGCGAGATGGCGGGAACAAAGGTATTCAAATCGGACGATGGAGAGTGCTATGCGGGTTGGGGTCTCAAATGCAGATTCATCTGAGCCCATCAGATCAAAATTTCCAAGTTGGGCATGGACAATCAAGTAAATTCCACCATATATCATAAGCCATGGTGCATGCACTTTCCCGGATCCACGTGCATTAAAAAAAGAAATAGAATATTCAAAAAAGGAAGATGCTACCATATAAACAGGGGCAGAGAGATCCACGGAGTGGAGATTTTTTTTTGCTGGAGCGAAGATATCCACACGGAGAAGTTGGCTTGGAGGAGGAGACTTTTTTTTGGGAGCCACCTTAACGCATCAAAGGCAGATTTTTTTGATAATACAGGTGAGTTTTTGAAATAGTTTTGATGCTTTTTGTTCGTAGTTCATAAGTCCATGCTAATTTTGTTTTAATCCATATGATAGTTAAAACGTGTTTGTGAGTTTAATTTAATTAGTTTTGTCTTAATTTACTCTTTAGTTTAGTTTTGTTATTGATTTTGATTTCTTAGTTTAATTAATTAATCTTTTTAGGTACAATTTAGGTTTCGATTTGGTTTATTAATTTATTCTATTCATAATTTTAATTCAATTGTTTGATTAAACCTTTAGAAA
>JAAKHE010000902.1:60742-71594 GCA_011039315.1 Vitis labrusca | reverse complement strand
CCTTAAAAATCCATTTCAAAAATTCATTTAGAGTTCTTAGAATCAAAATCTCATTTTTTTTTAAAATAATGTGCAACCATGTTTTGATCGGTTCACATCTTTCAAATAAAATTACAGTTTTGAATAAAACACGAATCAAAGCTTGTGGTCCCAAATAAATGGGATAATTCTAAGCTAAATTCGTGTATATTGATTGGGGAATTGGTGAAACCCCTATATAAGAAAATCTTTTCAAAATTTATTTTTGTTGTCACATTTGACACTTGTTGAAATCACGTCTATCTATTTTTTAGGCCTTATATACAAAATGTATGTGATAATTGATGATTCTGTATACTTTGATCACTTTTGCTATGCTAATTAGATAACGAGCATGCTAGGATTTCTATATTTTATTATTTATTATCTAACCCCTTACAACTTGAAGAAGTATGTTACAAATTATCTATGCTATCCAGGTATGTCCTCTATCACCTACTTTCTGAATTCTGTGAATATGCTTGTCATTGTGAAATAATGCTTATGTCTAATAATGCTTGAGTGTTCTGATATACATGTTTCATTGTTTGATTATTTCTAATAAAACACATGCTGGATGATATATTGTTTAAATTAACCATCGATGTTTTATGATAGCGCTTGAGAAGCGGTCCGGGTACACATCCTAACCTTCCTTTATTATGATTTGATCTTGTTTGGCATGCTATTTTTTGGAACCACCTAGCCTACTTAGGTATCCATAATTAACCGATTAATTGCCACATTCCCCTTAACTTAGTCAGTAGAGACATTTTTTAGGGTTGAGAGGGGTGCTACCTCCTAGAGGTACCTTCCCAATAAGTAACCTGATCCCCGGACCTAGACTCAGGTTTCCCAAAGACATGCTTTTCCCAAAACTATGGAGTCACTTTTTATTGTTTTTCTTTCTTGTTTTATTTTCCCTTTAAAATAAAAATAAAATAGGTGGCGACTCCAACTTTTCTAAAATTAATTTTTCACAAATAAAAAGCGAGTCTCGCTGATCGAGTAAGGACACACTTGAAAAATGCGGGTCCACAAATTGGCGACTCCGCTGGGGATTTTAAGGATCAAACTTGAACACTAGTTGAGGAAAATGTGGCGTTTAATTGGTCGATTAGTGGGTACCTCTTTTTTTTTTTAGGCAAGGTGATTCGATTTGCTTGCTTATTTGGTTTGCTATGTTAACATGTTTGATTGCCTTGGATGATCACTTGATTGTTTTGCTCACTTTAGTATGATTCACTCTCACATATGTTAGATAGGACTTTGTTTGTTTGATATTTATTTGATTCGCATGACTGTTTGATGTGATCACTTAACTGTTTGTTCACTTTAGCATGATTCACCCTCACATATGCTAGATAGGACTTTGATTGTTTGATATTTATCTGCTTCGCATGACTGCTTGTTGCATGACAACCCTTTCTCTTGCATGTTCGTATGATTACTTGTCTTCGTTCACTATCTCACTTTAGATCTTAGGTTTTTCGGATGCACCCACATCCTTCACTGTGCACTTTAGATTATCCCTGAGTATTGAGAGATGGGAGAGCCTTCACCATTAAGAAAGCCCCTGGGAATGCGAGGAAGTGCATGTGTGGAGGTGATGACCACCTTGCATGGAAGCACCCCGTCTCCTTGGAGGCATGCAGAGGGTTGCGTACCGCCGGAGAGTACGATCACTTCTGCTAAGGATCCTTTGACCCACCCCATTTTATCCTATAGAGCCACTTCAACCTTGTAGGCTAGCCTAGATCCAATTAAGATTTCATTCCTACACGTGGGTGCATCTGTGGACCTTCAGAGTTGCCTTGGTCACGATTGGGATTGGTTATCCCTTCCGTAGTCTCCTTTTGGTGTGATCAGAGATGGGTATCAGATTGAGTATATTTGGGCTTTACTTCCGTGCACTTGATTCCTACAGAGTCACACTCGTATCGCACCTTATCCAGTGTTTCCATATTTGTAGGAGGGTTTACCTTGATCGATCTGGATTCACCTTTGTGGATTAGAGTTGGAGGTAGATTGAGCAGAGTATTAGACCAGTCAGATCAGAGGGATATGGACTCACAGGTAGTTACCGTTGACCAGTTTGCCGTAGCCATGGCTTCTATCCAGGAGGCTATAGCTAACCTTGGTCAGAGGATAGATGGACAGCAAACCCAACAGGTCCCAGTTTAGGAGAGTACCCAGTTCAATACCACAGTACCGCCACCACCTCTGCCCAGTCAGTCAGTACCACAGGCTATACCTTTCACTCTGCATAGTCAGATCGAGGTTGCCCCGTCTCCTGTCACATCGCCTATCCCGACTTCAGAGGACCCATACACACGTATGGATAGACTTGAGCAGAAGTTGAGACAGATGAGGGCTTCAGACGGAGTTGTTAGTTGTGAGGATTTTGATGGAGCACCAGTGGCTAGTTTGCCGGCCAAGTTCAGGATGCCCGAGATTGAGATATACACGGGCATAGGCTGTCATCGCATTCATTTGAGGCTTTATAGTACAATTATGAGGGCCCACAGATTGGATGAGGCCCAGATGGTTATGCTTTTCCCTATGTCCCTGAGTGGTGCGGCACAGCGTTGGTTCGCTTCATTGAATGCATCACGCCGTAGGACTTGGGACGACTTGGCCCAGGAGTTTTTGAGACAGTTTGCATTTAACACTGTCATTGATGTTTCGAGGAGAGAGTTAGAGGCTTTGAGACAGAGGCCAGAGGAGTCAGTCACTTCATTTATCTCCCGCTGGAGAGAGAAGATTTCACAGATTATTGATCGTTCTTCAGAGAAGGATCAGATTAGCATGATCATGAGGAGCTTGCAGCCTAGATTTGCTAGACACTTGATGAGATTTCCCCATATGGATTTTGGATCTTTGGTACAGGCTTTGTATGGTATAGAGGAGGACATTGCTAGAGGATTGTGGCCCGAGTCTTTCCCTATTGATTATAAGGGGAAGAAGCCTTCAGGAAGACAGAGATCAGGAGATGTTGGTGCTATCGGTTCAGCAGGGATGAGGCCTCCTAGACGCTATCAGACAGTTGAGCAGACTCCTGGGTTCTACTATCCACCCTCACCTCATGCGCATTACAGGCCACCTACTCCTTCTAGACCTATGACTCCTACCTATCTACATCCAGTCTCACAGTCTGTTTTCGCTGCACATGTCGCAGAGAGGCCTCCTGCCCCATATACTCGACCCTGAGCTCCGCATACCACTACTTATGTGCAGAGGCCACCACGTCAGTTTGCTCAGTTGGGTATGCCTTTGAGTCGAGCTTTTCAGAAGCTCGCAGATGGTGGATTATTGACTCCATTAGCATCCAGGTCTTTACCCCAGCCCATACCACCTCGCTTTAGGATGGACTTACATTGTTCCTACCATCAGGGACCAGGGCATGACACGGACCATTGCACTGCTTTGAGACATGCTATTCAGAACTTGATAGACCAGGGTTTGGTCAACTTGGGGCAGCCAAGTGTGACTACGAACCCTCTTCTTGCTCATTCTACACATGCAGTGTCTCCATCTTCAGGAGATATTCATCACATAGGCCTTATAGAGGATGACAGTATACATATGTTGAGTTGGAATGATGGGTTACCTGAGCCGATTGTTTTGCGTGGCAGTTATGAGATTGATGGGGTTTCATTGGGCCCTCAGGCCCCTACACCATTCAGTTTGATCCTAGACGAGGCACCATTCCAGTTGACTCATCCCACACCCTTGATCATTGGATGTCAGGATACTTTTGTCCCGTTCACTTTATGGCCAGAGGATGATGATTCAGAGGGGAGGGAGATACAGATTGTGACTCGTAGTGGGAGGATAGCTCAGCCACCACCACCAGCAGTCAGACCATTTGAGGGTGCAACCTCTCATGAGGAGGTTAGGAGAGAGGATGATGAAGTTTTGAGACAGCTACAGAGCACCCAGGCCCGCATTTCTATTTGGAGTTTATTGGCATCATCCAGTACTCATAGAGATGCTTTGATTCAAGCCTTGAGTCAGATCAGGGTAGAGACTACCACCACTCCAGAGAGATTGATTCATATGATGACGGCCGACAGGGCCACTTGCATCGTGTTTTCAGATGATGACTTACCACCTGAGGGTCCAGACCACGTACGCCCTTTATATATCACAGTTGGTTGTTCAGGCCGTAGAGTCCCATCTGTCCTACTGGACAATGGCTCAGCCTTGAACGTTTGCCCTTTAGCCACTGCTATAGCCCTTGGTTTTGCACCTTCAGATTTTGGTCCATCTACTCAGACAGTCAGAGCATATGATAGCACCAAGAGGGAGGTTATGGGTACTTTGGTGATTGATTTGCAGATTGGTCCAACCATATTTTCTACTTTGTTCCAAGTTTTGAGGATTCTTGCATCTTTTAACCTGTTACTTGGCCGACCTTGGATACATAGAGCCGGAGCTATCCCTTCTTCCCTTCATCAGAAGGTGAAGTTCATTCATGATGGGCAGGTTATCACAGTACAGTCTACCAGAGATATGTTAGCCTCTTCCGAGCCAGTACTTCAGATTAGTCATAGTGAGGATGACCTATTTTTGATTGGATTTACTTTTGATGAGATACATACTCTCGAGATTGAGGATTTTCATAGAGACTTTGTGGCTATGTCATTTGATCAGCACAGTAGCACAGTGGTTCTGGATATGATGAGAGGTATGACTTTTCTACCTGGCATGGGATTAGGACGACGTCAGCAGGGACCCAGCGAGTTTATAGTTGCCATTGACCATGATATGACATTTGGACTTGGGTTCATTCCTACCGAGGTCGATTACCGTTACATGGCACGACTGCGTAAGGAGAGAGTGATGGCCCGTTTATCCCACACACCATTTGATTATCCTATTCGACTCTATAGGATGAGTTTGGCTGACTACTTCGTCAGAGGATCGGAGATTCGACCCCGTGTAGAGGAGGTTCACAGTGTGGTTCATACATATAGAGAGATTGAGCTTCAGCATCTATTTCACCAGTTACAGTTGAGTGATGGGACTCATGGCGCTTCTATTTCCATGGCTATTCCTACATCTCCAGATCGAGCTAGCATGTTGTCTCTATGCTTCCTAGAGGAGATCACTGATGATGGAGTGATTGTTGATCCTACTGAGATGATTGATGGAGTTGTACCTCATGATGAGTACCGAGATGAGATGGACAGGATGATCGTGAGCCAGATTCTCGGCATTGTTCAGCTTCAACCTGTTTCACCATTTGATATGTTCGGGATGTCTACCACTGAGGTTCTTGAGGAGACCCAGATTATTCCTGTTCCAGAGCTTCTAGAGGATGATAGTAGTTTGTTGGAGGACATTGTTAGCCCAGTTGAGGGAGCGTCCGACCTTGTGGACCCACCTATTTCTTTTGATGTTTTATCGGGATTTGTCTCCCGCTCTGACGATGTTTCTGTTGCTTCATTTATGGATTTGAGTATTTTTGAGTATTTGCCTACCTCTTGTGATAGTACCTCTATATCTGCACCCCACTCACCCACTTCACAGATATTTGATATAAATGATGAGGTTGCGTGGCCCGATCCAGATAGGGACTCTTTTGATCATGACTCTGATCCCGTGGATGAGAGAGTTTCACCTGCTACAGGGGATGTTGAGACTATTGATTTTGGCATAGAGGATCAGCCTAGAGAGCTGAAGATTGGTTCACCCCTATCTACAGATGAGAGAGATAGACTTATTCATTTACTCAGGTCATACTTGGATGTTTTTGCATGGTCTTATGAGGACATGCCTGGTCTTGATCCCTCTATAGTTCAGCACCACTTGCCTATCTTACCACATGCCAGACCAGTTAAGCAGAAATTGAGACGATTACATCCACGTTGGAGTCTGCAGGTGAAAGAGAAGATTCAGAAACAACTCAGTGTTGGATTCGTATCAGTAGTTGAGTATCCAGAGTGGTTGGCTAATGTCGTCCCAGTACCCAAAAAGGATGACAAAGTTAGAGTTTGTGTGGACTTTAGAGATCTTAATAAAGCCAGCCCTAAAGACGACTTCCCTCTCCCACATATTGATTTGTTAGTTGATAGCACTGTAGGCCATTCGATGTTGTCTTTCATGGATGGGTTTTCAGGGCATAATCAGATTTTGATGGCTCCAGAGGACATGGAGAAGACAACCTTTATTACTGAGTGGGGTACCTACTGTTACAAGGTTATGCCATTTGGGTTGAAGAACGCAGGAGCCACTTATCAGAGGACCGCTACTACTTTGTTTCATGACATGATGCATAAGGATGTTGAAGTTTATGTGGATGATATGATTGTGAAATCCCAAGGTAGAGCAGATCACCTAGAGGCTCTAGAGAGATTCTTTGAGAGGATCCGGAAGTTTAGATTGAGGTTGAATCCCAAGAAGTGCACATTTGGAGTGACTTCTGGGAAGTTATTGGGACATATGGTCAATGAGCGGGGCATAGAGGTCGACCCAGATAAAATCAAAGTCATACTTGACATGCCAGCACCAAAGACTGAGAAAGAGATTAGAGGTTTTTGGGCAGGTTACAGTACATTAGCCGTTTTATAGCCAGATTGACAGATATATGTGAGCCCATCTTTCGTCTTTTAAGGAAGAACCAGCCAACAATTTAGAATGATGATTGTCAACTTGCATTTGAGAAGATCAAGGGGTATTTGCTTTCTCCTCCTGTTTTAGTGCCTCCTATGCCAGGACGTCCACTTCTTCTATATTTGTCAGTTTCAGACATGGCCTTGGGATGTATGTTAGCTCAGATTGATGACTCAGGGAAGGAACGGGCTATCTACTATTTGAGTAAGAGGATGCTGGAGTATGAAGTGAAATATGTAATGATTGAGCGCCTATGCTTAGCACTAGTTTGGGCTACTAGGAGATTGAGGCATTACATGACAGAACACTCAGTGCATTTGATATCCCGCCTAGATCCATTAAGATACTTATTTGATAGACCTGCATTGACTGGTAGACTGATGAGATGACTTGTACTTTTGACAGAGTTTGATATCCAGTATGTTTCTCAGAAGTCTATTAAGGGAAGTATTGTCGCCGATCACCTAGCCTCACTACTAACATCTGAGGGTAGACCAGTTGATGATGATTTTCCAGATGAGGAGTTTGTTGCTATGACCAGCTTATCAGGATGGTGCATGTACTTTGATGGTGCAGCCAATCAGTCAGGGTACGGGATAGGTGTTTTGTTGGTATCCTCTCAGGGTGATCATATTCCGAGGTCCGTTCGTTTGACATTTTTTGATCGACATCTTGCCACGAATAACATAGTTGAGTATGAGGCTTGTATCATTGGTTTAGAGACTGCATTGGAGCTTGACATTAGACAGATGGAGATATTTGGTGACTCCAATCTGGTACTTAGACAGATTTAGGGGGATTGGAAGACTAGGGATGTGAAGCTTAGGCCATATCACGCCTATCTGGAGTTGCTGGTTGCGAGATTTGATGACTTGAGATATGTTCATCTACCTAGAGCGCAAAACCGGTTTGCCGACGCCTTAGCTACCCTAGCTTCTTCTGTAGACATTCCGATTGATGTAGTTATACGTCTGTTGCTGATTGAGTTGAGGTCTGCACCCGCCTACTGTTGTTTGATTGGAGAAACAGAGGTCCAGGATGATCTACCTTGGTATCATGATATTTATCAGTTTCTTAGATCTGACACATACCCTGAGGTAGCCACTGCCAAGGATAGGAGAGCACTGAGGAATTTGGCCACTAGATTTATGATTTTTGGGGATACCTTATACAAACGATCAGCTGATGGTATGCTTCTATTATGTTTAGATCGAGTCTCTACAGATCGAGTGATGAGAGAGGTTCATGCAGGAGTTTGTGGTTCGCATATGGGAGGACACATGCTGGCCCGTAAGATTATGAGGACAGGTTATTTCTGGTTGACTATGGAGACAAATTGTTGTCAGTTTGTTCAGAAATGCCTAGAGTGTCAGATTCATGGCGATCTCATTCATGCACCGCCATCAGAGTTACACGCTTTGACTTCGCCATGGCCATTTTCAGTATGAGGTATTGATATTATTGGGAAGGTTTCACCAAAATCTTCCAATGGTCATGAGTTCATCCTAGTTGCCATAGATTATTTCACCAAGTGGGTGGAAGCCGCATCATATGCGAGGTTGACATCTGCTAGGGTTGCCAGTTTCATCAGGTCACACATCATTTGCCGTTATGGGGTTCCCCATGAGTTGATTTCAGATAGAGGGGTGCACTTCCGAGTTGAGGTAGATACTTTGTTGTAGAAGTATGGCATCCGACATCATAGATCTTCAGCATATAGGCCACAGACCAACGGGGCAGTAGAGGCTGCGAATAAGAATATTAAGAGGATTTTGAGGAAAATGGTTGAAACTTCTCGAGATTGGTCAGAGAAACTTCCTTTTGCATTGTGGGCATACCGTACCTCTTTTCGAACCTCTACAGGAGATACACCTTACTCTTTAGTATATGGTATGGAGGCTGTTTTGCCGGTTGAGACAGAGATGGGTTCTCTGAGAGTAGCCCTTGAGCAGCAGATTTCTGAGACAGAGTGGGCTCAGGCTCGGTTTGACCAGCTCAACCTTTTAGATGAGAAGAGATTGAGAGCAACTGATCATATTCAGGCCTATCAGAGGAAGATGACTCGTGCCTTCAGGAAACGGGTTAAGCCTAGACCATTACAAAAAGGAGATTTAGTTTTGAGGATTCTCAGAGGTTTGATTGGAGACCCTAGAGGAAAGTTCAGACCTAGTTGGAGTGAGCCTTATGTTATTCGAGAGTTGACTCCAAAAGGGGCTGCATGGTTGACTGACTTAGATGGAAACCAATTTTCAGAGCCTACCAATGTGGATCAGCTAAAGAAGTATTATGTTTGAGACCGTGGTCGTAGGATGGGTGGCCATCATTTCGGTTAGCCTCATACTTTATCACCTCTATATATTAGACCGTTGCTAGCCCATTGAGCTTCGCGTGGTATGTTATAGCCTTATTTCTTTCTTATAGCTTTGATTACCATTTCTATACCCGAGTTGGGGCCCTTTGATGTATATGCATGCTTTGCTAGGAAAGTCTCATGAGCTTTAGACTTATAGGTCTATCTTCTCATTTTGTTACCATCCTCTTATCACCACATATTCATTCACTTTCTTGTCTCTATCATTATTTGCTTCATCTTATCTATTCTCTTCTTTGGGTTGATGATTCTTCACGTCTTAGTGCAAAGAGGGCATTCATATCACTCTATTCATTCCATCATTTGACATTGATTCGGAGATTTTGGTTTGAGAGGTTATCTCATAGGATAAGGTTCATGTATTCATCGGTTATTTGAGAGAGTTTTTTTATTCCTTATATTTTTCCCATTAGAGTTTGATTTATTGATGATCAGAGCATGCGCAAAAAAAAAAAAAAANAGAAAAGAAAAGCGCAATGATATGCTCATGTATGGTATCTCGTTCCATTGGGCATTTATTCCACCATTTGAGGTTCATTTATTGGGTATATTTGTCATTGTGGGTTTTTGTGAGTTTTTTTATGAGTTTTTCACTCCTTGAGCCACTCCTGTTATGCATTTGGAGTGTCGAGGGTTCATTTGAGAGTTCTATGAGATCCTATACTCCTTAGATCATGTTTGATATATGCTAGGTATGAGAGATGAGTAATCTTTTTGTCAGGGTCTCCGGATCATTGTCTTACCCACCATTCCATCATTGGTGATATGACTTTCCTTCATTGTACTAACATGGGTTGATCATCACTCATTTCACTTTCTCATTGCTTTCTTTTGTATCCCATTACCTCTTTCCAGATCTTTGTTCCACCTTTTATTCATTCCCTACACATTGATACCCATTACTGATTTGATACCTTCTTCACATCATTCACATATTTCATTGATGGTCTAACCATTCATCCTTTCTCTCATTTCGCTATCGACATTCCCTTTGGTTACTTCTAAGTCCATGACTCATGAGATTTTTTCTATGCATTACATCTTGTACACAAGGGTACGGGTTTGATCATTGGGTATTTGAGCCTAGTTTCCCTTCATTTTTTTCACTCTACTACCTTGCCCTACGTTACGTCCTGTGTCTGAAGACCACCCTGAGGCCACGAGATCAAACGTTATCTTTGACAGTCTTCACTTGGGCAGGTTTTTGTAGATTGGTTGAAGTATAGTCGTTACTATGTTCTCTTTTATGGAAGATACTTTTGGAAGCATTTGGTCTCTCTCTTGCTTGGCATATTGATGTTTGATGGATTTTTGGGTTTGGAGACAGTTCATTGAGGATATCGAATTCATCATTTTGTCGTGCACTGGACATCCACACTGAGGCATATTTCCCCATCTCAAGATTTGCCACATCCCTCATCATTTTGGTTATTCATTTGAGATCAGATTTAGAGCGTCTTCCTTGAGGTATCGGCTGATACTTTATTCTAATTTCTTAGTAGATTATTGTTGAGTTGGAGACAGTTGATTGATGATGTTGGATTCATTCTTTTGATTGTGCATCAGATATCCACACTGGGGCATATTTTCCTTTTTCTCTGAGGTTCCTAGTTGTTGTTGGACGACATGACTATCCCTATTTATAGTTATAGAGATGTTTGATTGATTTTGACAGACTCTTTATTGTACATCAGATATCCACATTGGGGCATATTCCCCCTCCTTGATGAGATTGTATTTGGGCAGTGGTACGAGGATGGATGATCATTGTTAAGTGATTGCCTCACGACTTCGACATCAGATATCCATATTGGGGCATATTCCTCTCTCCTTGGTGAGATTTTG
>JAAKHE010000902.1:30817-53989 GCA_011039315.1 Vitis labrusca | reverse complement strand
TGGATGATATATTGTTTAAATTAACCATCGATGTTTTATGATAGTGCTTGAGAAGCGGTCCGGGTACGCATCCTAACCTTCCTTTATTATGATTTGATCTTGTTTGGCATGCTATTTTTTAGAACCACCTAGCCTACTTAGGTATCCATAATTAACCGATTAATTGCCACATTCCCCTTAACTTAGTCAGTAGAGACCTTTTTTAGGGCTTAGAGGGGTGCTACCTCTTAGAGGTATCTTCCCAATAAGTAACCTGATCCCCGGACCTAGACTCAGGTGTCCCAAAGACATGCTTTTTCCAAAACTATGGAGTCACTTTTTAGGGTTTTTCTTTCTTGTTTTATTTTCCCTTTAAAATAAAAATAAAATAGGTGGCGACTCCAACTTTTTTAAAATTAATTTTTCACAAATAAAAAGCGAGTCTCGCCGATCGAGTGAGGACGCACGTGAAAAATGCGGGTCCACATAAACTTAAAATGATAATATATAATAAATAGTTAATATAACAAATTAAATAAAAACAAAAATATGTAATGGACAAAAATGAAAATTTTATCCCACAAATAATATACTTGATGATTTTAAATATTAATTATAATAATAAATTTGATAAATTAAGGTTTAAATTTAAAAAATTCTATCTTTTTATTTAGAAGTTTATGATATAAGATTTTTTATATTAATACTAAACAAAAGATTTATTTATTTTGTAAATTCTATCACATGTAAAAGTAAAAATATCTTTGTAATACTATTTTATTATTTGCATTATTTTTCTTTTAATTTTCATTTAAAATTTATCATATCAAAATCATAATAAGTGATGGTGTTTTTATCATTTTTCTTATGATTTTAATTTGATTGTGGATCTAACTTTTTGTTTGGTTAAAATATTTAATTTTTAATTAAAATAAGATATAAAAGAAAATATATTTTTGATAAAAAAAAATTGTATTTAACATTTTATATTAATTTCATAAAAAATAGGTACATCCTTAAAAAAAAAAAAAAAGATTAATTCATGCCTAGGCGAACCGGAACCACTATCATACTTATCATGTTGTATATATTCCTTTGGGACCCTCGATAAGTAATTGGAGGTCCTCGCCCACCCCAAAATGAACTTTGCAATCCTAGGTATATTCATTCTTAGAGGAACCAAGACCCCTCTCTCCATTCTCATAATTCATATATTCCTTTGGGGATCCTCGAGAAAGAATTGGAGGTTTTTCCCCACCCTGGAACAAACATTGGAACCCAAGGTACATCTTAAAGACAATTTGGTACATCCTTTACAAAATTTGGTTCATCTTTCACAAAATTCGACACATCCTTAAAACAATTTGGTACATTCAATCCATGAGCTATCAAGATCTTTATATTATTACCCATGGTTCATTTATTTCTTTACGGATCTTTAGGAAGTAATTAGAGGTCGTTCACTACTTTGAAACCCTAAGTACATCCTTAAGGAAATTTGGTACATCGTTAAGAAATTTTGGTACATCCAATCATCGGGCTATTGAGATCCTTATTGATATTTCCATGGTCCATATTATCCTTTAAGGGCCCTCAGGTAGTGATTGGAGGTCATTCCCCAACTTGGAACAAACATTGACACTTTTGATACATCCTTTACAAAATTTGATACATTATTTACAAAATTTGGTACATCATTCACAAAATTTGGTACATCCTTGAAAATATTTGGTACATCCAATCCTTGAGCTATAGAAACCTCAATCTTATTACTCATGGTCCATTAATTCTTTTAGGGGTCTTTGGGAAGATATTGGAGGTCATTCCTTACTTTGAAACAGACTTTGGAACCTCACGTACATCTATGAGAAAATTTGATACATCTAATCCTTGAGCTAATGGGACACCTATCTTTCTTCCCATGGTCCATTTCTTCATTTGAAGACCCTCGGGAAGTGAATGAAGGTCGTTCCTCACCTTGGAATGGACTTTGGCAACCTTGACACATCCTTTACAAAATTTGATACATTCCTCACAAAATTTGGTACATCCTTAAAAATTTTTGGTACATCCAATCTTTGAGTTACGGGGACTCCTATCTTATTACCCATGGTCCGTTCATTCCTTTAGGGATCTTTGAAAGTGATTAGAGGTTGTTCCCTACTCTGAAACAGACTTTGGAACTCTAGGTACATCTTTAAGAAAATTTAATACATCCAATCCTTGAGTTAATGGGACACCTATTTTCTTTCCCATGGTCTATTTATTCCTTTGGACAGCCTTAGGAAGTGATTGGAGGTTGTTTCCCACTTTAGAATGGACTTTGGCCCACTTGGTACATCCTTTACATAATTTGGTACATCCTTTACAAAATTTGATACATCCTCAAAAAAATTCAGTACATCTAATCCCTGAGCTACAATGACCCCTATCTTATTATCCATGGTCCGTTTATTCCTATAGGGATCTTTGGGAAGTGATTTGAGGTCGTTCCCTACTTTGAAACTAACTTTGGAACCCTAGGTACATCCTTGAGAAAATTTGATACATCCAATCCTTGAGCTAATGAGACACCTATCTTCATTTTCATTTTCATGGTCCATTTATTCATTTGAGCACCCTCAAGAAGTGATTAGAGGTTAGTCCCTATTTCGGAACGAACTTTGGCCCCTTTGGTACATCATTTACTAAATTTGATACATTCTCACAAAATTTGGTACATCCTTAAAAAAATTTGGTACATCCAATCCTTGAACTATTGAGACCCCTATCTTATTACCCATGGTCCTTTTATTCTTTTAGGGATCTTTGGAAAGTCATTGGAGGTCATTCCCTACTCGGAAACAGACTTTGGAACCCTAGATACATCATTGAGAAAATTTGATACATCCAATTATTGAGCTAACGGGACATCTATCTCCCTTTCCATGGTTCATTTCTTCATTTAGAGACCCTCGGGAAGCGATTGGAGGTTGGTTCCCACATCGAAACAAACTTTGCCAACCTTGGTACATCATTTACAAAATTTGGTACATCCTTCACAAAATTTGGTACATCCTTATAAAAAATTTGGTACATCCAATCCTTGAACTACCAGGACCCCTATCTTATTACCCATGGTTCGTTCATTCCTTTAGTGATCTTTGGAAAGTGATTGCAAGTCATTCCTTACTCCAAAATAGACTTTGGAACCCTAGGTATATTCTTAAGAAAATTTGATACATCTAATGTTTGAGCTAATGGGACACCTATCTTCCTTCTCATGGTCCATTCATTCATTTGGACAACCTTAGGAAGTGATTGGAAGTCATTTCCCACTTTGGAACAAACTTTGGCCCACTTGGTACATCCTTTATAAAATTTGGTACATCCTTAAAAAAATTTGGTACATTCAATCCTTGAGCTACTAGGACCCTTATTTTATTATCCATGGTCAGTTTATTCCTATAGAGATCTTTGGGAAGTGATTGGAGGTCGTTCTCTAATCGGAAATGGACTTTGGGATTGGATGTATCAAAATTTCTCATGGATGTACCTAGGGTTTCAAAGTTCGTTTCGAAGTAAGGAACGACCTCTAAACACTTCCCAAAGATCCCTAAAAGAATAAACGAAACATGGGTAACAAGATAGTGGTTTTGATAGCTCAAGGATTGGATATACCAAATATTTTTAAGGATATACCAAATTTTGTGAAGAATATGCCAAATTTTGTAAATGATGTATCAAATTTTGTAAAGGATGTACCAAGAGTGCCAATGTTTGTTCCAAGGCGGGAAATGACCTCTAATCACTACCTGAGGGTCCTCAAAGGATAATATGGACCATGGGAAGATATATAGAAGTCTCGATAGCCCAATGATTGGTTGTACCAAACTTTCTTAACGATTTACCAAATTTCCTTAAGGAAGTACTTAGGGTTTCAAAGTAGGGAATGACCTTTAATTACTTCCTAAAGATCCCTAAAGAAATAAACGAACCATGAGTAATAATATAGAGGTCCTAGTAGCTTATGGATTGAATGTACCAAATTGTTTTAAGGTTGTGCCAAATTTTGTGAAAAATGTACCAAATTTTGTAAATGATGCACCAAATTGTCTTTAGGATGTACCTTAGGTTCCAATGTTCATTCCAGGGTGAGGAACAACCTCTGATCCTTTTCAAGGGTCCTCAAAGGAATATATGAACCATGAGAATGGAGATAGGGGTCTTGGTTCCTCTAAAAATGGATATACCTAGGATTGTAAAGTTTGTTTTGGGGTGGGTGAGGACCTCCAATTACTTATTGAGGATCCCAAAGGAATATATACACCATGATAAGTATGATAGTGGTTTCGGTTCCCCTAAACATGAATTTACCTATTTTTTAAGGATGTACCTATTTTTTATGAAACTAATATAAAAGGTTAAATACAATTGTTTTTATATGAAAAATGTATTTTCTTTTATATCTTATTTTAATTAAAAATGAAATATTTTAACCAAACAAAAAGTTAGATCCACAATCAAATTAAAATCATAAGAAAAATGATAAAAGCACTATCACTTATTGTGATTTTGATATGATAAATTTTAAATGAAAATTAAAAGAAAAATAATTTAAATAATAAAATATTATTACAAAGATATTTTTACTTTTACATGTGATAGAATTTACAAAATAAATAAATCTTTTGTTTAGTATTAATATAAAAAATCTTATATCATAAACTTCTAAATAAAAAAAATAGAATTTTTAAATTTAAACCTTAATTTATCAAATGTATTATTATAATTAATATTTAAAATCATCAAGTATATTCTTTGTGGGATAATATTTTCATTTTTGTCCATTATAAATTTTTGTTTTTATTTAATTTATTATATATATCATTTAAGTTTAATATGTCAAAAAATAATTAAAATCAATAAATATGGAGAAATTAGAGAGTAAATAAAAATAAAAATTAAAGAAGTTTTATAAGAAAATATATGTGCATATTAAAAAGAATATAAAGGAGAAAAAGAAAAGTAATAATAAAAATTATAATAGGCGATAATGGATTATGGTGGCGGGAGAGAAAAAAAAAATGAAACAAGAAAAAGGTGGGAACGTGACAAGTGGTAAGTAAGATATATTGATGTGAGGGAGATAATAAAAATAAATTACACATGTATTTATTAACAAGTAGTATTAAATTGATGTGTACTTTGTCCTTTACTTTTGAAGGTAATTGTGGAACAAATTTGAAATCACTATTGGAATGCATGAATGAATAATATTTTTTTTCCATTTTACATTAAAATTAAAAAAGAAAAAGTTCTAAAATCTCATATTCTTTTTAATTGGTGTATGATTATATGATTTCCCATTTTTTTAAATCACCCATTCACCCTTCTCTAGGTGTTCCTTATAGGACTGTTGGTTTTTCACACCTTACACAGACAACGACTGCGTTGTAATGGAGAATGACACATCTAGAGCATGCATTAGAAAATGAAGCCTTTTGGTTTAACTTAGATTCCCAAAGCCGCTCTATTTCTATTTTCTATATATAATACACCCATTTTACAAACTCGAGGGATCATAGTAGAAGGAGAAGAGAGTAAGAAACGATAGTTGTGCCATTTGCGCCAAAATAAGCTTTGTAAGAACCTTATGGCCACCGTGATGTGTGCTCGACTTGCGGGGCTTGTTTTTACCTCAACTCTAATGATTGTTGTTATTGCATCTGCAACATTGAGTGCAACATTGTCTTTGTCACAAAGTCTTTAGGAGATTATACAAGAATGGTTAAGAATTTTTCAATCCTATCAATTGAATTAAGGGGGGGTCAAGTGGGATCATACTGGTATCATGAAGACACAAGCATTTTTTGATGATGTGGACAACTATAAAATGATCAAGGTAATATGCAGGCTTTCTTGCAATGCATGTGACAAGATGAAGGACCAATCAAATGATGGTTCAAAGAGATGGACAGTCATCTTCCCTCCAAAGAGATATACACGCTACTCTCACACGCCCTTAAAGGCCCACATAAAAGAGGAAAAGCTAGACAACATGCATGAATAGGAGCAACCCACAAGATCTCTCTCCACACAGCTGCATAAAGTGAGCTCTGAAATCTCTATTTTTCTAATTTCGATTAATATCATTTTAGTTGGTTTATTTTTTCTAAAAATTCATTAATTGTTAATTTTGATTATTTTCATGTTAGTTGTTTTCTAAAAATTCATTGGATGATAGTTTTGATTATTTTCATGTTAGTTGTTTTCTAAAAAGTTCATTAGGTGTTAGTTTTGATTATTTTCTTGTTAGTTGTTTTTTAAAAATTCATTGGGTGTTAATTTTGTTTATTTTTATGTTAGTTGTTTTCTAAAAATTCATTGCATGTTAGTTTTGATAAATTTTCGTGTTAGTTGTTTTAAAAAAATTCATCGGATGTTAGTGTGGATAATTTTTCATGTTAAATATTTTCTAAAATTCATTGGGTGTTAGTTTTGATTATTTTCAAGTTAGTTGTTTTCTAAAATTGGATGTTAGTTTTGATTATTTTTATGTTAGTTGTTTTCTAAAAATTAATTGGGTGTTAATTTTGATTATTTTCATGTTAGTTAGGTTTTAAAAATTCATTTAATGCATGCTTGGTTGATTTTTCATGATGGTTGTCTTTTAAAAATTCATTGAATGTATGTTTGGTTAATTTCTCATGTTAGTCAAGTTATAAAAATTCTTTAGAAACTAGTTTGGTTAAATTTTCATAATATTTACTTTTAAAAAATTCATTGGATACTAGTTTGGTTAAATTATCATGTTAGTTAGGTTTTAAAAATTCATTGAATGCATGCTTGGCTAAATTTTTATGATGGTTGTCTTTGAGAAATTCATTGAATGTTATATCTGGTTAAAATTCTCATGTTGGTTAGATTTTAAAAATTCAGGAATATTTGTTTGGTTAAATTTTCATGTTGGTTCTCTTTATCTTGATACCAATTTTTTATGCACCTTGAGGAATTCTTGAGTTTGGACATTTTTTAAAAGAAAGTTTTTCTAAAGTCAAAATCCTTTTTCTTTTTCCAAAATGAATTTTCTCCATCATTGATATGGCTTTTTTTATTGTAAATGAAAGGTAGCCAAAAGGGCAAGTTAGTGTCTCTTTTGACTTTGTTCTTTTTTTGGTTGTCTCTTTAAGTTGGAAATCAAATTAAAATCCCTATTTTGTGTCTATTGTTTAGGATTGCTTAGCTTGCTTGGTTCCATTTTTGCTTCACCTAAAATCATCTTCAAAAGATTTTTTTAAACCATCTAAAGACTCTTGAAAATCCATTCCAGGTCTCTTGGGCAAAGATCTCATTTTCTTTTAAAAAAAATATGCAACTCATTTTTATCCAAATTGCATTCTCTTTTTTGGATTTCTAAAACTCTGATTTTTAACATAGGTTTAAACTAGTGCCCACAAGCTAATGGAAATATTCTTAGCCTTGGTAAATTTTTAAATATTCATTTAAGGTTGAGGATGCACAAGTTGAACTTATGTAAATTGAATGGGGACTTGATGGAACCCTAACATAAAAGAGTTTTCAAAACTCCTCCTTCCTACCTCTTAGCCCAACTATTGCCTCTTTTGAAATAAAATTCATTTTGACCATTTTTGAGTGTCTTAAAATTTTTCCTAAGGATTGTAGGATATTGTTATATTCTTGTAATTGATTCTAGAATTTTGAAAGAGTAAAAAAACTTCTTCTAAATGAGAGTTATGTTAATTTCTTTCAGCATGTTTTGCATTTTCCCTATTTTGTACATCTGAGAGTATTTTGCAAAATAAAATTACTTTTTAATCTTTTTAATTTAACTGGATATTTTTCCTACGTTCTTGACTTCTTGAAATTGAGTTTTGACACATACAATGTTGAGATATATTTTTTTCTAGTATGATATATGATTTTTTTTAAAGATGTATCCACTATACTAAAATAATTTTGTATAGATGACATGTTTGTGTATTTTAAAAATTGTTTTGCTTGCCTTTTGTTTCTCTTATTATTATTTTTTATGTAAACTAGACACCTTGAAAGGCTTGTATGATTTTAGGAGACTTTTGGTCATTTTTAAAAAATTAGTTAATGCATGCCTTTGCTTTCTAACCAGTTTTGGACCTTTAGGAACTTTTTGGTGTTTTAAATTTAATATGATATTCGAATCAGTTTTTGGGCACTTATATAATATTCTAGACATCTAGGAGAGGTCCTTGGACCTTTGGTGTAATCACATTCTTAGTTTTAATATTTTTTTGGGATTTATTTTTGAAGTCATCTTGTTTCGATTGTATACTAAAATTACGCATAGTGATCATTATATTGTTTAATTCAAAATTAATGAGCATCTCATGGTATGACATTGGTTATTGTATTTTTGAAATGGATACAATAGGAAAACTTACCCATTTTTTATTTGATCAAATTATGCTCGTAGGTATTAATTTGTAATTTTTCTTTTGATGCTATTATTATGATTCTTTGTTGCATGTTTTGTCATAGTCTATGAATCTTCCATCTTTATGTGTTTTAAGAGTTGAAATAAATGCCTTATATGATAATTGATATCTATGTGGGTTCTTGTCATTTACTTATGATGTGAAGATACCATGCATGTTAGGATTTATCCTCTTAGTTGTTTGATGTCTTAGGATAGCACTTGAGTTGCAATCCAGGTATGCACCCTATCCCTTCTTTATACTTGTGACTTAAAATGATTGTTTGTCATGCTTAATATGTTGTTAGAATTTAGGTAATCACTTTTAGCCTTATTTGGTACCTTCAATCAATCAATTAATTGTCATACTTCCCTAATTAATTTAGTTAGTAGAGACCTTTTTAGGACTTAGAGGGGTGTTACCTTTAAGGTACCTTTATGATAGGTAACCTAATTCTCAGATCTAGACTTAGGCTTTTCAAAGACATTTTTTTCCAAAAGTTTAAGTAGTCATTTTTCTTAGAGTTTTAGTTTCTTATTTTATTTTCCCTTTTAAAAAATAAAAATATGTAGCGATTCCAATTTTTATAAAAATATAGTTTTTCAATTAAAAAACGAGTTTTGTTATTATGTAGGGGCGTACGTGAAAAATGCAAGTCCACAAATTAGTAACTCCACTAAGGATTTGGAGGGTCAAACTTAAACATTAGTTAAGGAAAATTTGGTGTTTGATTGGCCAATCAGTGGGTATCCTCTCTTATAAGCAAGGTGATTTGTATATATTGCATAATTGATGTGGATATCCTAGCATGTTGTTTGTAATTATTGTTCACTCTACCTACTTATGCTTATGATTATTACCTATCTTGCATGTCTAGCATGATTGCTTGTTCATATTTACTTTGCTTCACTGTTATCTTTGCTTAGCTAGGGTGATGTTTCTATGATTCATTTTCTTTGCATGACTGCCTATTGCATAACTACCCTTATTATGCTTGATGCATGATTGTTTGTCTTTGTTTCTTTTCTGCTTTAGTTGATAGGTTTGCCAAATGCACCCATACTTTCATTGTGCACATTAGATCATCTTTGAGTGATTGAGAGTTGTGAGATATGCTAACCAGTAGGAGAGCCTTCACCATTAGGAAACCCTCTAGGATGTGAGGTAGTGCATGTGTGGAGGTGGTGACCACCTTGCATGGAAGCGTCTTGTCTTTTTGAAGGCGTGTAGGAGGTTGCATACCATCGGGGGTTATGATGGCTTCTACTAGTGATCCATTTAGCCTACCCTTTTTATTTTTAGAGCCACCTTAATCTTGTAAGTTGAGCTTAGACTTTTTTGTTAGGATTTCCTTCCTACACATGGGCGTATCTATGGGCCTTCAGCGTTGCCTTGGTCACAGATTTAGGTTTAGTATTCCCTCTTTATGGTCTCTTATTGGTGTGTTTAGAGGATAGTACACATTTGAGTGTCAGTTGAGCCACTTTCCTACATTATGATTAGTGTGTTTCCACCTCTTCTGAGCTTCCTTTGTGTCATGTCTTAGCTCATCCCTCCATACCTTGAACGAGTGTTATTCATCTCAATTTGGATTCAGCTTCTTAGATTAGAGTTGGGAGTAGCTTGTCAAAGTTACAAAGCAATTAGATATGGATCCTTAGCATGTTACGGTTGGGCAATTTATAACCACCATGGTTTCTATTTAGAAGGCATTAGCATGTTTGAGTTTGAGGATTGATAGTTAGCATGATAGACGACCTTCAATTTAGGATGAGATGTTGTATGATTTGTTGCCTCCCATCCTCACCACCAAGTCAATCAGTGATATTGTTAAGGGTGATAACATACATATGATGAGATTAATGGACACTGAGCCAGAGCCTTTTACATTGGATGAGAGATCTTGTGGAGGTGTTAGTATTTTCTCTTTGATAATAGATTTGATAGATAGGATTTTTCTTTATGATGAGCCTGAAATGGATGCATTGGATGTCAGTTAGATGGCTAGCATAGATTAACCATAGGTAGTTCACTTTCTTGATATGTTTGGGGTCTTCGTCGTTGAGAGTTCAGAGGAGATTCAATTTGTTTTTGCTTCAGAGTTGGTTGAGTATATATCATGCTTATGTTGATTATGCATTTAAGGACGTTGTTGGCCAGTTATGGTCATGGAGATTCACCTATTCCATGAAACCTTAGTGACATACTTGGAGTACATCACATGTCATTAGAGAGTTGACATTTGAGAAGACAACATGATTGATGTATCTAGATGGAAATCAATTCTTAGACCTAACTAACATGGATCAATTGAAGAAACATTACATTTGAGACCATGGTCGTAGGATGGGTGACCATAATTTCGATTTGCCTTATACCTTATTTCTCTTACTGATTTGTAGACTGTTGCTAGCCCATTGAGCCTTGTAGGTACATTATAACATTTTCTTTCTTATGACCCTGCTTATATTTTCTACATCGATGTAGGGGCCTTTTGATGTGTATGTATGTTTTGTTAGGAAAGTCTCATGATCTCTTAGACTTATAGGCCTACCTTCTTCACCCTTGTTATCATATCCTTATCAGCTCATGTCATTATATTTCACTGTTATTCACTTTTTCATTCCACTCTTTGCTTTTATTATTGGTTGCTTCATTTCATCTTTGCTTCACTTGGAATGGCGATTCTTCACATTGTGGTGCATAGAGGGTATCGCTCCCCTCATTCTATTCTTTGGCATTGATTCAAAGATTTTAGCTTGAAAAGTTATCTCATAGGTGGGGATTCACGTGGTCATCAGTGATTAGGGAGAGTTAATTTGCTCATTCTTTGTATTTCTCTCATTGGAGTTTGATTTATTGATGATCAGAGTATGCACATTCATTCAAAAAAAGAAAAAGAAAAATGCAATGGCATGTTTCTATATAGTATCCTACTCCATTGGGCACTTATATTGTCTTTTAAGAGTTATTTGTTGGGTTTATCTATTATTAGCTCAAGTGAGATTTCCATGGGAGCATTTCACTCCTTGAGTCACTTTTGTTATGTATTTTGCATATTGAGAGTTCATGTGAAAGTTCTATGAGATCTTTGGCTGCTTAGATTGTTGTTGATAAATATTATGGGCGTGAGAGATGAGTAGCCTTTTACTAGGGTCTCCAAATCATTGTCTTGTCTACCATTCCATCATTGGTGATATGACTTTCCTTTATTGCACTGATATGGGTTGATCACCATCCATTCTACTTTCTCTTTGCCTTTCTATGTTTTCTCATCACCTCTTTCTAGATATTGGTTTCACTTTTTATTTCTTTCCTACATTGATACATATTTTAGATTTGATACCTTCTTCACATCTCTCCCCTGTTTCATTGATAGCCTAGCCATTTGTTCATTTCTCTCTTTTCACCATCGACATTTCCATTAGTTTCATTTAGGTTCATGACTCATAAGATTCTTCCATGCATTACATCTTATACATGAGGGTATGGATCTAATCATTGGGTATTTAAGCCTAGTTTCTCTTCGTTTAATTCTTTCATCTTATCACCTTGGCCTATGTTTCGTCCCATGTCTGGCCATGAGATCAAATGTCATATTTGACAATGTCTACTTGGGTGAGTGTTGGAGATTTGGTTGATATATATATATGTGTCATCTTGTTTCCTCTTTTGGGAGATGCTTCTTTTATGCTTAGAGGCGATTCAATGGTGGATGTGGGTGATTGTTTGATTTTATAAAGGATATTTCAGGTTGTCTAACTTCCTATTCTGCTATGCATCAAATGTCATACTAAGGCATATCCCTTATTCGTTGAGATTGCTAGCTCGTCATTGGTTGTTGTACGTGGTCATCTTATTTTATGATGATAGACGATGATGGATGTTAACTTGATAGTTTGATTTTGTCATGATTCCCTAGTGGAGTTTCTCCCAAGCCATTGAGTCACGATCATATTTCATGATATCATCACTATTCTTGATGAGTGATCTTGGTGAGACATGTTTTCATCCATACTCTCAATGGAGTAGTTAGCATAATTATTTTCGATCCTCAGTGGTGTTTGCTTTGAGCTAGCATGATACATCAATGCACATATACCTTTTGAGTTGTTGATTGTCTCATCCTTGGACACAGAGATGATGATTTAGCGTCATTTAGATACCCATGTGATCATGCTTCAGTCACCATACTAGGGCATATTCCTCTATATGGATTATATATATATATATATATATATATAATCTTATATGAAAGTATTTTAATTTTGTAATATGCTTGCTATGTATAATTTTAACGTAGAATCTAGAATCTAGAAACTCTAAACTCCTGGAACAAAAGTTGTGATAAATAATAATGAGACAACTCCTTCTATGTTAATTAACTAAAAACTATATTATAAATATATGGATAAATAAAAAAGTTCGAGCTATAAATCTTGTCAAATAAACGAATTGAGATAATAAGGATATATAGGACAAATTCAATGATAGCAGGCACAGTTAAGGAAACTTTTATCCGGCCACTTTTTAGTGCACTTTTTTTAATATTCCTAATAAAGTTTCAGCCTTATCCATATATGGAATGTTTAAATAATAATTATAACTAATAAAATTTTAAATAAATGAAGATTAAAAGTAGGAAATTTCATCCCTATAAGTATCATTCTCCAATGAGATTTCTAAATCTTAAACCGAGTTCCACTTTGCATTCTACCTTTCAATACGAAAGAGTCTTACTCTTTTTTTTTGGCAAGAGATGATCTTTTGTTTATCTTCCCCTAGACGATGCTTAAGAGTATGAACTAAAAAAATTCATTCACAGTAAATAAAAATATAAAATAGATTAAAAAAAAAAACAGTCTAGAAAAAAAATCTCCATCGTATTTCTAATAGCTATAAAATGCTATAAAGCTAAATTTTGTGTATCTCTATCAAAATATGGCTCTTGTGCAGCAGTCCAAAGTTGAGCTATCCTTTGTATTTACACTAGTGAGGTGTTACAGATATCCCAAAGGTAGCAGACTTACTACCGTATCTTACAGATCCCCCTATTTTTACTCAACTGTTGTTGATTTGCATCAAAAGTCGGACTGTTTACCATACATGTTTTCTCCATTACTGTGTTAACTAACATTTGATGGCCCAACTTCTTAAATAAATCACCAATTCTTATTGGATGATTGAACCACTAAAAATGTCTAATTATTTATATATTTACTGCACCATATATCACAATCAAATAGTATTACTATGATATTTTCCTTCCTTTCAAGAAAAACAAGACAGCAGACGTCTGTGAAGAATGAGAAGTCCACCCTTTTCAATGTGAAAAAGAGAAGATGGAATCACAAAGTTAAACAAAGTGAATCAATAATTGAGCAGGTGGGCCAGCTTCAATATTTTTAATCTCATGATAGAGCAAAAGTTTGCTTTACCAAAAGTCCAGTCTTCCACCAGCGAGTGAGAACGAGGCATGCTTGGGTCGTAAAGCAGGCACGAGCCTCCAGCTTTAGACTCAAATCATTTGCTTTCTTTTAATATATCATCTACGCGCTGCTACCCTGTCTATCTCCTCCAATATTTGCTTCCTTCCACCATAACTACCCTATTTGCCAGAGGATGTTGCAGAAATCGGATTCTTTATACCTTCCAACTGTTATAGTCAGTCTCTTGCATGGTCAGATGAACCCGAAACAAAGATGCCTCTTTCGCCTATCAATTCTCACCATTTACTGCTTCTCCTTCTTCTTTCATCATTGGACACTTGTCTCTGCCAGTAACGCCTCCGCCCCTTATCCTCCCACGGATGAGATACTTCTTGATACTGGCTCATCCGGCAACTCCACAGCCGACGATGGGCGAGCGTGGACGGGGGATAATGGCTCGAAATTTGCTCCGTCCCCACAATCTAAAGAAGCTACGTTGGCCGACCCGCGTTCCGCAATTGGTGTCCCCTACTCCACAGCTAGATTCTCTCGTTCCCGTTTCACCTACATTTTCCCTGTCACAGATGGCCCCAAATTCGTAAGACTCTACTTCTACCCAACTTCATATTCAGAGTTAGAAGGGTCAAAGGCCTTGTTTTCTGTCAGCTCAGGCCCATACACCCTCCTTGCCAACTTCAGCGGTTATCTTACAGCAGAGGGGCCAAACAATGCCAGCAGAGAATTCTGCATAAACGTTGAAAAGGAGGATCAAGTATTGCATGTAACCTTCACTCCAAGTTCTTCAAATGACTCCTATGCTTTTGTGAATGGAATTGAAATCTTCTCAATGCCCCTAAACCTCTATTATGCGGCAGAAGATAGGGAAGTCCCATATGTAGGCCAAACAACAAATTATCAGATTGAGAGCAGCACTGCACTTGAGACCGTGTATCGTTTAAACGTTGGGGGTCCCTCCATCAAAGCAACAGATGACTCCGGTTTGTTTAGGGTCTGGTCTATTGATGATGACTATGTGAAGGGTGAGAGTGCTCTCAATTCGTCCCCCCCAGGTGTTAGAATCAAATACACAGAAGAAACACCTGCCTATGTTGCACCTCAAGAAGTCTACCTAACGTCCCGGTCACTGGGTCGTAACCGAGTGAGGAATAGGCAGAACAATCTCACATGGATATTACCTGTTGATTTGGGATTCATGTATCTGGTCAGGCTCCATTTCTGCGAAACCAATCCGAAAATCGTAGATGTGAGTGATAGGCAATTCGCTATTTATATAGATCGTCAGATGGTCGACAATGCTTTTGATGTGATTGCCTGGAGCAAAGGTAACGGCATTCCAGTGTTCAAAGACTATGCTGTGAGGATTGAATCTAATGGAAGCAAAGGTAAGTACAATCTCCCCATAGATCTGGGCACTAGGCCTGGGAAGAGTAAGTATGTTGATGCGGTCTTAAATGGGATTGAAATATTTAAATTGAGCAAGACTGATGGCACTCTGGCTGGACAGAACCCTGAACCTCCAAATACTCAACCTTCCCTGACAACCACCAAGAAGTCTACAAATAAGAAAACAATGTTTATTGCCATTGGGGCGGCTGTCATGGTGGGTTTAGTATTGCTTTCACTACTACTTTACATCATTTTCCGGCCACGAAGGAAGACCAGGTACTATAATTCTTATAGTAGAAAATCTTGGTGGTTGTGGTATTGGTGTTGGGGCCAAGGCAAATCAAAGTCTTCCCGAACCAAAGCCTCGTCACTGCCAGAGGAACTTTGCCTTCAGTTTCCACTGGCCGAGATCAAAGAAGCCACCAATAACTTCCATGAAAGTTGCATCATCGGCAAGGGAGGATTTGGCTATGTCTACAGAGGTAATATCAGTGATCTGGACAATGCCGTAGCAATCAAACGCTTAAATCCCATGTCAAGGCAGGGAGCCCATGAGTTCAAAACGGAGATAGAGATGCTTTCTAGTCTCCGTCACGGCCACCTCGTCTCCCTGATCGGCTACTGCAATGAAGGACGTGAAATGATCCTCGTGTATGAATTCATGAACAAGGGGACCCTCGGTGACCATCTCTATGAAACTAACAACGACCCTCTACGTTGGAGGCAAAGGCTCAAAATCTGCATTGATGCAGCCCGTGGACTGGACTATCTTCACACAGGCGCACCACAGAAGGTGATTCACCGCGACGTGAAGACCACCAACATTCTCTTGGATGACAAATGGATAGCTAAGGTTTCGGACTTCGGATTGTCCAAAATTGGACCAACTAGCATGCCCGTGGAAACGATGGTTAAGGGCACAAGGGGTTACTTGGATCCGGAATACTACAGGCGTCAACAACTAACAGAGAAATGTGATGTCTACTCATTTGGTGTGGTTTTGCTAGAAGTACTGTGTGCCCGGAAACCACTGAATCCGAGACTTGGCACGGATGAATCCAATCTAGCTCACTGGGCCAAATTCTGCATCCAGAAGGGGAGATTTGATCAGATAATTGATCCCTATCTTATAGGCAAGATATCACCCGCGTGCCTGAAGAAATTCGTGGAGATTGCTATGAGCTGCGTGCAAGATCAGGGAACCGATAGGCCAACGATGGCAGATGTGGTTGACAATCTTGAGTTCGCATTGAGGCTTCAGGAGAGTGCAGAAATAGCGGAGGGTACTATTGTTGATCCTGTCGTCCTCTACAGGGACGTATCCTTCAGTTCAGCAATCACAGGCACTTCCAACGACCTTGACAGTGGAGTTGCGGCAGATTCAAGCACCAGTGGCTGTACCGGAACCGGAACTACAACGTCTGACTGTACGACATCTAAGGCCACCAATTCCTCTGGCGTATGATTTCTTTCCACTCAAATGGTTTGTAATTTTAAATCTACGCTCCCATGATTAGTCTAAAATATGTATAATATGATAAAATGTCCCAATACTTTGGAGATAGTGTGCAAAATAAGGAGTTTGCAAGACATATGTAGGATTTTTATCATCAAATAGCCAACTTAGATGTACGTGGCATAAAAAAACAAGCATTAGTTTTGGTTCAGTTGATAATTCAGCTGCCCCTTTGGTCTATTTTAATTTGTTTCCTGTTGTATGTTTTCTAAGATTAAAAGTTTCTATTATTATTTTGAGAACTTTTTCTCGTTGGATGTTGCTTTGATATTATACTTGAAGGCATACTTTTAATTAGGATTTTCTTTGAAATACATGTTAAGGAAAGTCATTCCCCTTCCTTTAGATTCCTTGCTTACTATTCTTTTCTTTTTCGAAATCAAGAGAGGTGTAAAATAAAAAATGAGTTTTCTTAATGTTACATAAGGAAACCAATTTCTTTTCCTCCATGAATCAAATTTTGGACCAAAATGTCCTTACATTACAATATATTACTTATGTAAATTTTGGACATTAATTAAAATCAAATTAGTGCAAATCTAGAACATCAAAGGCAACTTAATAAGCAACATTTTTATATTAATTTTTATTTATATAAATATTAATAATCACTTATTAAGTTCAGATCTTGTGAAAAAGATCAAAAATATCATCTTCATAATAATTATTTTTAATTAATAAAAACTACTTTTAATACAAATTTCACATTAATAATCACTAACATCGACTTCTTCTATTCCTTTTTATTATCATTATGATTTTTTTTCCTCGTATTCTCTTTCTTGTAAAATTTAATAAATATGTTATTAAAATCTTTAAAGCTAATAGTACACCCAAAACACCGGCTTTTGCCTTTTGGTAAACCTATGCAAGAATCACATCTATGCTCCAATGTTTCAAATTTCTTTGGCTATTAGTGAAGTTACACAAACATAAAGTTTATTTTCGTATGTTCAAATTTCATGGTCTTTGAACCCAGTCCTATTAATATAAAAATGAACCAGCTATTAGAGAAAATCTAGAACCGAGGGATCCTTAGTAGGAGTAACAACGGTAGATACACTAAGGGCCTAAGAACAGGAAGAAAATATTTGACCATACCAACTCCTAGCTTATCAATGAGAAAAACTAGTTTGACGAGGGTCTTGCCTTGTATTGCAATCCTCCTTCCCCTCCCTCCCACCGGTTCCCAGATCAAGGACTGCGGAGTGGCTGAGAGGTGTAACCAACATGCTTAAGCCTAGAGGTCTTGTTAATCAGAGTTAATAACTGAAAGATTAGTAGCTCATGCTAAAAAAGCACCCCAAAGTTTAAAGGATACATTATTAGATATATTCTATGCTTTTTAGATGTGGAAAGACCTAATGAAAAATGATGGTGTCTCACCCGACTCTCACCATGACACTTGGGAATATAATATGCCAAGATTCTAATTTAATGTTTATGCTTTTCTAGCTAGCAAAGGTTTGGCTCTCTTCAACAGTTTTAGCTCCTTATTGGTGATCTCCGGTGATTTGTGTACGGACAAAAAATTAATTATTTCTTTCATTCATAGTCTTCTACCAACCTCAATAAGTATTCATAAAGAAATATTTGGACTAAAGAAGTCAAAATAATCTTTATTTTGTAAAAGTAGCTTCCATTGTTTTGAATTCATAAATATAATCTCATAATGGACAAAACTATTTCTTATATTGTTTTTTGGAAAGGTTCAATATGAGATTAAATATAATGATGGTATTTTTGTCTATAAAAAAAGGTCATTTTTCTCATCTCTTGCAAAAAAAAAAAAAAAACAAAAACAAAAACAAAAGACAAAGGGTTATTTTGAAAAAGTATCTCATTTATAAATTTATTTTATTGCGGTTTTAGCCAAAGTGTGAAAATAGTATCCTAGTATGAAGAGTGGAATAAAAGTATGTTTGATACTGATTTTAGAAAATATTTTTAGTTTGTTTAATACTTAAAAATTTTTATCTTTTAGTTTGATATTAATTTTTTTATCCTTAAAAGATAAAAAATTTTAAGTATTAAAAAAACTAAAAATGCTTTCTAAAATTATTACTATACCAAATACACTTTAAAATAGTCTCATCACCGAGTGAGAGAAAAGCCATAATCACGAGAGAGCCAAACCCACAAAAAGTTGTTCTTTCGCTACACCCTTCCCCGTCCCCTAGCTTTTAATGTCCCTACTTTCTTTTTCATTTATCCCATTCTCTTCTACTTTATTCTTGCTAGTTGCAGGCCCTTCTTCACCACAAGGAAGCACATCGAACTTTAATATAGCAGTAACAGGGTACTAAAATGATGTGGTTGTTGAGGGGCCAGGAGAGTCTTGTAACTCTATTTAGGGATGATGCAGCCATGGATAAAGCCTAAGTCACAATAGGATAAAGAATTTAAGAAAGTCTATAATCAGATTCAATTTATAGTCCAGTTAGGCATGGTGCAATAATATTATCTGGACGATCTTGTCACGAAGACACATATATAATCAAGCATAAATAGCCTATGATGGGGCTATTAACGTCAGCTGGCCTTTATGCGAGTGTCATTCCATTATGTCACCACTGCTTTTTAATAAAGATTAAAGTAATTGGACCCACTCATAAAGTTAAAAGGATGATTTTTTTGCTTTGTCGGGTATGACTATCGTAAGACTTGAATGGACAAAAGAGGGCTTCAATCTACCTATATACCTCTCCAACTTGTATGAAGATTCGAATTTCCAATAGTTTTTCTGGTAAGGGTATGGCTCCCATTTGGGGGCTAGCTGTGAGCAATTATTGACCAGTGCCTCTGCATAGCATTCATGTAAATGCTAAAAAAATTACCAACTTTCTCTTAGGTTATATTATTTTTATATAAACGTTGAACAAGTAATAGGAGTATGAAGTGAGATAAAAATATAATTTATTAATTTAATATATATTTTTATTTTCCTTCTTTTTTTTCTTTTTCTTTTTTTTTACATTTTTTCTCAATCATTCGGGAACAAAAAATAACCTTAAACATGCATCTTCAGAAGTTCTAATTAAATTATCCAAATGACTTAAACCAGTTTGATTTTTGTTATTGGAATAATTAGTTTACCTATCAAATGGTTAAATAAAATAGTAAATCCCGATTATGTTTTATATTGATATGTCTCTCCCCATATTTAGAACTTTGAATGATGATTGCTATACCTTTATTAATTCACTACTGTCCTAGTAAGAGATTTAGCAATATATTAGTAAGTGCTTATTAAATTGTCCAATTTTATTATAAGAAGAAAGAATTTTTTTGGGTACAAGAAAGTGACAAACTTAAGAGCATGTTTGACAATGACTCTAGAAAATATTTTTAACATTTCTAACATTTGAATAATAAAATTTTGTAACTGTCAAAAAGGGTATAAACGCTTCATAAAATTACTTTTAGAATGTAAGAATATTAAATATAAATCAATTTCATTTTTAATTAATTTACATTACAAATTAAAAATCAGAATAAAAAAAATCATTATAATAAAATTGAATTTTATTTTTATTAAACTTTTAATTTATCTCCGTCACGTTGATTCTCATCCATATATGTAAATACCAAACATATCCAGAATATAGTTAAGAAGACGAGAAAAGTAAAATAGAAAAGAAAAAAATGTCGTGGATTTAGTTTATAGATTACAAGCTTGAGCAGTTTTCCTTTCAACCACACAGCTGGTTTCATGGATATTCATGTCTTGTATTCAGAGATCATGCCTCGTCTTTCACTTTGTTCTCTCTGATTTTGTTTAGTTGGTAAATGGTTTCCTTGGTCATATCACTTACCAGGGTCAATTTTCCACCACTATGATGGATATGGCTTATCAATTGTTGCACAATGTTACTTTTTAGTGTATGTGATTCTGTACCCTTTGATCCCAGCCATGTTCATGTTACTTATTATAATGAAATATTTGTGCGCAAGGATAAGATAATGTCATATGTAGAAAAATAACTTCCAACTTACTGAAAATTGTGAATACAATCTCATGAAGGGTTGGATGCGAGAAGAGGATACAAAATTTGATTGAAAGTATTTTTTTTAGGAAAAAGAAAACATATTTGATGTTTTTAATTAAAACTTGAAGGTTATTCTTTTTATGCTATTATTTCATTCCTTTTAATCATATACCTATTATAATAGAACAAGGGAAACGCGTACAATGATCTCAATCTTCAACTATGCAATCTTCAAAAACCTGCCAAGTAATCTTTAAAAATCTCCACAATTCCACCTCCTAAATAACCTTAATACCACAAACTACCACAAATGCACTACAAATCACCAAAAACCAAGCCAACCCACTTGAAAATCTCAAACAGAGAACACCAATTCACAAACTTAACAAAGAAATTTTTTTGAATATATTTGATTTGATATAAATACATTTAATCATATTAGTTTCTGTTATATATATATATATATATATATATATATATATATATATATTGTTGGTTAAAAATAAAGTGTAAGAAGAGTTACACTTTTGAAAAATAACTTTTGAAAATAAAGTGTAAGAAGGGTTACACTTTTAATGTATGAATTAAACACATGATTAAGTTTTGAAATGTTACAAAACTTGAAAGGTTAAGGAAGACAATGAGTCTTCTCATCTTTGTAACTTTATAAAACTTAAGAGGTTAAGTGTAAGAGAGTTACACATTTGAAATTAAATCATGTTCAATGTGTGAATTAAACATATGATTTAATTTTTTGAATGTTACAAAGATAAAGAGATTGAAGAAGACAATGAGTTTTTTCTCATCCTTGTAACCATGTTTTTTTTTCAACCCTAAGAGTGCATTATATGACTTTTCTTCTTTTGAAATCTTATGCAGAAAAGTGAAAAGGTTTGATCAATCCCAAGACTATTTCTATTAGTTCCCTAAAGATTTCTAGAAGTGAGAGGAAATAGAGTCTTTGGACAAAGTTCCAAGAACTTGTTTGAGCCTTTCTTGTGTTCTTCTTCTTCTTCTTCTTATTTTGTAACTTTGAGAGTTTTATTGTATCAAAGTGAGTGTTAGAGAGTGTTTCTTTTCTCCATTGTATCCATATTTTTTCCAAACACTCAAAGACTCTATTTTCAATGGAAGGAAAGACTATCAAGATTATGAACCAAGACCTTGTGAGGTTGGATCGTTTTGATGGTTCCAACTTCACTAAGTGGCAAGACAAGGTGAGATTCCTTCTCACAGTACTCAAGATTTTCTACATCCTTGATCCTACCTTGGCACCGTTACCGGAACCAAAGGAAAATGACACACCTCAAGTGGTGGCGGCAAGGAAGAAAAGGGAGGAGGATGAGCTCATATGTAGGGGTCATATTTTGAACGCCTTATCCGATAGGCTATATGATCTCTACACCAACACCAATTCCGCGAGGGAGATTTGGGAGGCTCTTGAAAACAAGTACAAAGCCGAGGAAGAAGGTACCAAAAAGTTTCTTATTTCTCAATACATAGATTTCAAATTTTTTGATGAAAAGCCTCTCTTACCACAAATTCATGAGTTGCAAGTAATTGTGAATAAGTTGAAAGTTCTCAAAATTGAACTTCCGGAGGCCTTCCAAGTTGGTGCTATTGTGGCTAAATTACCATCAAGTTGGAAAGGTTACCGGAAGAGGATTCTCCACAAGAGTGAAGATTACTCCTTGGAAGAGATTCAAAAACATCTTCGCATTGAGGAAGAATCGAGATCAAGAGACAAAATGGTGGAAGAGTCCAATGGTGGGACTAACAAAGCCAATGCGGTTTCAAAGGCCAATCATCCTAGAGGTAAAAATAACAACGACAAAAAGAATTCCGGAAATTATATGAGCCCCAAGAAAAATCAAGAGCAATTTAAGGGCAAGAAAGGTCCTTGTTTTGTGTGTGGAAAACCCGGGCATTATGCTAGGGAGTGTAGGTACCGAAAGGACCAAAAAGGGGCTGTGGTGAATGCAATTGATGAGGAGATCATTGCAACACTAAGCGATGTGTGCGTTGTCCAAGGAAAGGTGCAAGGATGGTGGTATGATACTTGTGCCACAGTTCATGTTACCTATGACAAATCTCTTTTCAAGACCTTTGAAGATGCAAAGGGAGATCAAGAGGTTCAAATGGGCAATGAAGGAAGATCCAAGGTGCTTGGCAAGGGCACTATTGAAGTTGTTTTTACCTCCGGCAAAAAGGTTACCCTTACAAATGTATTGTATGTCCCCGATATGAATAAAAATTTGGTTAGTGGGGATTTGCTTGGCAAACCGGGTATCAAAGCGGTGTTTGAATCCGGTAAGCTAATTTTATCCAAATCGGGGAACTTTGTGGGAAAGGGGTATTCTTGTGATGGGATGATCAAACTTTGTACCAATGACAATATC
>JAAKHE010000902.1:13566-27176 GCA_011039315.1 Vitis labrusca | reverse complement strand
AGGTTAAGTGTAAGAGAGTTACACATTTGAGATTAAATCATGTTTAATGTGTGAATTAAACATATGATTTAATTTTTTGAATGTTACAAAGATGAAGAGATTGAGGAAGACAATGGGTTTTTTTCTCATCCTTGTAACCATGTTTTTTTTTCAACCCTAAGAGTGCATTATATGACTTTTCTTCTTTTGAAATCTTATGCAGAAAAGTGAAAAGGCTTGATCAATCCCAAGACTATTTCTATTAGTTCCCTAAAGATTTCTAGAAGTGGGAGGAAATAGAGTCTTTGGACAAAGTTCCAAGAACTTGTTTGAACCTTTCTTGTGTTCTTCTTCTTCTTCTTCTTATTTTGTAACTTTGAGAGTTTTATTGTGTCAAAGTGAGTGTTAGAGAGTGTTTCTTTTCTCCATTGTATCCATATTTTTTCCAAACAGTTTCAAATCTCGTTAATTAGCACTTTCATAGACGGTTTTCTTTTAAGATTCTTTGGATTGTTGTAAGAGGAATACTCCCACCATTTTGTGGGATGAGAATGATAGTTTGATGGAAAAAAACACTTTGCTAGTTTACAAGCCTTTGGTTGGCTCGACCACTTATTGGACATCTTGCACCCTTGATGATTTGTTTCACTTTCCTTGGTGGAGCTCAAGATCTACTTGAAAATTATTCTACCCTAAGTCTATCAATATTTCAAGATTGGTTTGAGGGTCTAAGTTTGGTGGGTAAAGTTGAAGGCTTTTGCCGAGGTGGGTTTCACATGCATCAAGCTCATTTTGGCCAAAATGAGAGGGAAGGGGGGCCACTGCGTCTCAACGACAGGTCATCACTACAGGTTTCTATGACCTTATAGGATAATTAGTCTATGAGTTACATTTCAGAATGATAAAAAACCTTCATTCATTGCCAAAAGGGAATGGGAAAACTTGACTCTCCTATCCCTCCAAATTCTTCTTATCCTCCCATCGCTTGAAAAGTCTCTTCTCATACAGGTAGCCTCTTACTCCACTCAGTCCCTTCTCATACAATGCCACTTGTTAGCCTCCTTCAATTAAGAACCTTATTTAAGCACTTCCTTAATTAAGATCATGTCAATCATCCTCTTTCTATCAAATTTACACAAAGGAAAAGTTCTTGAAAAAATAATACTTGCAATTGCCGCCAAATTCATAAGCTTGTGGTAAATGAGTCTTCTTCTCGTCCTATACATTCAAATTTGACTTCTATCAATTCTTTCTCTATTATGTCCCTACATCTTTCATCTTTCCCTTTACAAACATCAACTAGCTTCCAACCTTCATGAGTCACAATCCGCAACATTATCAATTGTTTTTTATAAGCTAAGTTTACTAAAAGGAACCAGATTGCACCATCGAAAGCAATTTCATATTCAGGAACATTCATATATAAGTATTTAATAATCTTCCAAATGCTTAATTTTGATATTTCTGCTTGTGCAAGAACATTACTCCTAAACATCTATGATCTATTTTTCAAATAGGGTTAAGGAAAACCCTTAGATAAATTAAAACAAGCTTGACACTACTGGATTCTCAACCACTCAAAAAAATAGAAGTATTAGCAATTTAACTGCAAAGATAATACAGAATAATAAATTTATTAAGTTCTCCCTCTTCTTTTTTGGCCTCACATTTTGTTTATCATCATATACAAGTACCAATTATTGGCTAAAAATTCTACCCCAAAGGAAACCTAATAATATCACACCCTGGTTCCACTAGTAATTGGAACTATGCTACAGTCAAGCATACTTGTACCATGCATTGACATATTATGTAAATCTATAGTGAAGGTTGAGATTATACTGAGTTTTTCTCTTCCACGGATCCCCCATTGCTAGAGCTCTAGCAGAGTGAAAAGTTCAAAGCTTATTTAGTAGCAAAGGGTTACTCACAGAGGAAAATGGTTGACTATTATGAGATCTTCTCTCCTGGGGTTAGACACACTTCCATCAGGACACTATTGTGTTTGGTAGCACATTTTGACATGCAGTTAGAACAAATGGATGTAAAGACAACTTTTTTTCATGGTGATTTGGAGGAGTTGGTCTATATGGTACAACTAGAAGGGTTAATTCAACCTGGACAAGAATACTTGGTCTGTAAATTGAGGAAATCACTTCATGGGTGGAAGCAGTCTCCAAGGCAGTGGTACAAGCGTTTTGATTCCTACATGATTAGGATTGGCTACAAGAGATGTGAATATGCATACTACAACACAGAGATCCATAAAAATTCCTAGGGTTTTTAGAGAGAGAAACAATGAAAAACATATTAATTTCTAGAGAGAAAAATGAGAAATTAAAAGAGTAATTTCCATTGAATGGGTTTCTAGAGAGAGAAACTCCTGTGGAGTGGCCTAGCAAGGATATATTATTTTTGTATATTCCCATATGCAACATGGGTGGTGAAACCTCATAGTTGTATAGATCCTTAAATTTAGAGATTTTTACTTTCTTTTTGTATATTTTTTGGAGGATCTCTCATCTATCTTTATACTTATTTTACTTCAATATAACATTCTATTGTTTCTCATAAAAAAACAATGAAAAACATATCATTTTCTAGATAGAGAAATAAGAAATTAAAAATGTAATTTCCATTGAATTTGAAGTGGAGATAATACAAAAGAAAGAGAAAACGAGAGGTGGGTTAAAAGCAAGTGTTGGTGTGTATGTACAAAGTGGAAACATCTTGATATTCACTATAGATCTAGAGTAAAGAGAAAATGAAAGCTAATAATTTATTATTATTATTATTGTTATTATTATTATTATTTGTTTGACCTTAATTTTTATTTTACATTAAATTTACAAATAAATATTTATAAAAAAATAGTACCAATAAAAAACTTGTAAGGAAAAAGGTTTTTATTATCTTTTACTAAAATAATATTTTATTATGTAATTTATATATAAAAATCATATCACAATGTTATTTTTTATTGGTTAAATGACAAAGTAAAACTTATTAAATATAATTTTTCAATTGACATTTAAATAGTGAATTTTCTTAATAAATAAATAAAAATATATAAGAATGATCTTGAAAACATTTTTGTTATTAAAAACAAGTTGTTGGTCTTGAGTAAATATGATTTTATTTTAACTTTTTTTATTTTTTTTGCAATAAACACCCATGGTAAAAGATTATAAAAAAAAATAGTAACTATTTAGCATGAGTAAATTTGATGGTTAAATTTAACTTTTCACCATCAATATAAATTTTATGGCCAAAAAATGTAGAAATTTATTTGTTACAAATATATGATCTTCGCCATATGTGGTTTTTTCCACGAAAATCAGCATTCATCACAAAGACAAACAAGGTTTTTTGCTATGAATATAAAAATTGGTAGAAAAAGTTAGCTTTTAGCATGAAGATATCGTTATGATGAAAATTCTTGTGGCGAATTGGGAAATTTATTGTAGTGGTATATTTAAATTTCAGAATAATTCAACACCAAGAGAAATACAAAATTTGGTAATACTATCCAGGGATTGAAAAATCGGAAAATATCGCCGATATTTCGAAGAAATATCGCCGATATTTCGGAGAAATATCGGATATCGGGCGGCACCGAAACGATAATCGTCACCGATTATTGATCAACGGAAAAATCGGCAAAAAATCGGCAAAATAGTCGATATATCGGAGAAATATCGGTGAAGCACCGATAAATCGGAGAAAAATCGCGAGTGGATCTGACGCGCGGAGCAACCAGAGGAGAATTTCAAAAAATCGCCGAAAATATCGCCGATATTTCGGTATTTTTACCAATTTTTCGGAAAATTTCCCGATATTTCCTACCGGTCCAGCCCGCGCACAGGATACAAAATTTGGCTCAAAAATCGTGGATTTAGGGTTCGTGAAATTTAAATCCAATGGCACAACAGCAAAGAGACCCTTAAAACAGATCCAGAAAACACAGGGAGTAAAAGAAAAGCAAATTTTTTGGTTTTCTTTGGGGGTTTTGAATGGATTTTCTCGGAAATCAAACGAGAATGAATTTTCCCGGAAATCGAATGGGGGATGGATTTTCTTGGGAATCAAACGAGGGTTGCAAAAAAAAATAATATCAACGTGATTAGATTAGTACCTGCGAGGATTAAGAGTGGCAGAGGAAAATAGGTCTTTTTTAGGAATTCTCTCGGCTGGAGGGCAACTTCAGAAAAGGGGAATTCTCTCGGCTGGAGGGCAACTTCAGAAGTGGGTGGCCCTTTTAATTTTTAGATTTAGTAGAGGTAAAAAAAAAAAAAAAACAAATCATGAGAACAATTTTCCTCTATCCATATAAATAATTATAAATTATCGAATTTTATTTTGATTATTAAATAAATTAATATTAATAAAAAAAAGTTATTACTATATATTTTTAATAAAATTTTAAAAATTAAATCTCAAATAAAATATTTTATATAAATTAATTTAATTTTCATTTAAAATATAATAAAACATGTTTTAATAAAAGTATTTAAAATTTTTTTAAATAAATATTATCTTCAACTAGTTGGGTCCTCTTCATCTAACAATATAATGAAACCACATCGATCTCTTCCTTAGTATAAGGACTATTGCAATCTCATATGTATTATATTTATATATAAATTATTTTTATTCAATAAAATCAAATATTTTTTAACTCAATTCTAACTTTATACACTTTCAAAATTCATATATATTATTTTTAAAATTCAAATATCGAATCTACCAATATATCTTTGTTTACGATATTTTTCTTCTTAATTATATATATGTCAATTACACTTACAAGATAACTTTAAAATGTGTATTTTGACTTATTTTATCATTTTTTGAAGTTTTTTCAAGCATTCCTATTAATTTTAAATAATTTTCACTCTATCGACATTTATGAAAAAATATCCACCGATATTTCTCCGATATTTCCGATATATCCGTAAAATCGAAATACCGATATATCCGTAAAAACCGATATTTCAATCCTTGATACTATCACTGATTTTCCAAGAATACTTGAGAAAAAAGAGGTGCAAAATGTCAGAAAAGGAAGCATATGATTCCATTATAATATCTTAAATTATAATGTCAGAAAGTTTTGCATGGATTCCACACAAGACCTTTTTCTTTTATAGGCATCAAAAAGAGATTGTATCATTCTAAAATATCAAAGAAAAATTATGAATGAGTAAAAGAGAGACTAGAGGGGAGGGGGGAGAAAGAGAGAATTTTCTTTTATAGGAAAAGATAGAGATTGGATTGTTGCAAATGTCAAAGAAAAATTATAAGAGAAGAGAGAGAGAGAGAGAGAGATTTTTTGTGCTAGGGAACACCATGAACTCTAGGAGTAAGCAGGGTGGAATTTACTTTTCCATCATGGGCATAACCTTGGAGTTCCATTTCACTAGGTTTTAAGAAAGTAAGGTTGAATCGATTATGGACAACTATGGAGGACCTTTGCTAGATGTAGAGTAAGGAATTTCAAGAGAAAATAAGTTAAGAATAGCATATATATCTAGATGTGCCAAGGTGGCAACAGGAGCACTGATGCTGGATTAAGAGGAAAATATATTAATACAGTTACACCAGTTTGTTGTAGTCATCTAAAGGTAAGGTGATACATTTCCTATTTACCACCCATAGGAACATAAATTCCACCATTAGCAAAGGGGACAACCTGATTAAATTACACAAGATGGCTGAACTTATCTTTAAATTTATTAGAGATATGATTACTTTTGCCACAATGTGTACATTGCCTATCAACTTACATCTTACCTCTACCTCCCCCTCAACTTGATCTTGGCATCAGACAACAGAAACACCTCAGTCTTGTCCAATGGATGCAAGAGCTAACATATCCTTAATACCATTCCCCTAAATGAATAGGATTGTAGATCAATATATTGAAGACAAGCATAGACATTACTAAGAGATAGTATCTTCTCACAAATCAACATTATATGTTTAACTACAACGTATTGAAGATCAAGGCTCAAGAAAAATTTAACAATCTAGAACTCTTCCCTCTACCTTTTTTGAATTTCAATATCAATAGACAAAAATTGATATCTATTTGATTGCTCCTACATCCTTTTAGGAAATGCATATTGAGACTAGGGTTTTAGGATTGATGTTCTGATACCATGTTATTTGAGAAGAAAAAGTATTTTAATAATCTTAATTGCTAAATAATTAATCAATGAAAGATTTGGATCATAAGAAATTGAATTCAGAAAATTTATAACCAAGTTGATTTAAGGATTCTTCAACCATGTTTTACTTGAGAAAATTTTCATTATAGATGGAGATTTAGATTTAATTGGGACACTCATTCTCAATGAGCTTTCATTTTCTTAACCTATGGTTGTGCTAAAGGGTGGGTGAAGACATTTAAAGGGTTAGACTAGGAAGCCCACTTTTTTCTTTTTCTTTTTTTTTTTTTAACAGTTATTGTGGATGTGATAAGCATTCACATGCCTAAAACAAAGACAAAGGATTAGAAGAGAAAGTCACAAAACCTATAAATAAGTCATAATTTTTGGTTTAACCTACAAACATATTTCGAAATGACACAAAATTAATGAGTTTTGATTAAGGTAAATAATGTTTGTGTTATATGCATCCCTACCTACTTAACTTGTTTGTTAAAAGTCATGTCGCAGTTGAAGGCTTCAACACACAACCCTTTTTAACTCGACCATATAATTAACATATCATGATAAAAAGACTTATGGCTCAACCCATATATAATCATTTATTTGCATACTTTTTATATTCAAAATTTAAAATTAAGACCATTATGATTAAATTATTTAATTTTATCATATATTTTATAAATCTTTTAAAATAAGTTAATTTATAACTAATCATATAATATTGAAGTTTTAAAATATAAAAAAAAAAAATGGGTTTGTACCAAATATTATATGCCTAATCTTTCTATGCCCAAAAATAGATATGCAAGACAATGTGTTCAATACTATATGCCCAAAACCTAGTGTCGTTGATACAAATTTTAGGTATATATTTGTCAATTTTAGATAAGGGTAACAAGGTAATTTTAGATGCTTATTTTTTATTTTTATAAATATTAGGAGTATAAAAAGATAAGGCAAAGTCCATAAAGTCTTTTTTTTTTTTTTTTCCATTTCTTAATGGTTGATATGGATATAAGGTCACCAACCAGTGTAAGGTGGTTTGGTTTAATTTACCAAAAAATGTAGAATAATTTACCATTTAAAAACATAACATAAGTGGATTGTACCAAACACCATATGCCTATTCCTATAATGTCCAAAACTAGATATGCAAGATTGTGTGCTCAATACTATGTGTCCAAATCTTGGTGTCATTGATATATATTTCAGTTACATATTTGTCAATTTTTTGCCCTTAAAACCCTGACACTTCTTTCTCTCTATCCATTAAGATGGTGAACCTCGAGAAATGAACCCTAATAACCCCATCTTAAGAGATACGAACTCTGATACCCCCATCGTAGAGAATGAGGTAGAGCCTAAAACTTCTATTTTGTAGCCACAAATGATAATGCCTTTGCAAGCAAGGATGTCAACTTCTTTGACCCCATAAATGCTTGTTGTCATTGGTCTAGACCCAACATCTTTTGGTTTACCAAATGGTTGTACTATTGAGTAGAGATATCGCTTTTCTCCAAAATACGCCAAAAAATCAAATAAGGTATTTCAATGATCAACTTGTTATGTTGATTTATTTTTTTTAGGGTTTATCTCACTTTGAAATCTAATAGAAAGGCCTCGTTTATTATCTTAATTTTAAGTATATTTGAAATCTAGTATTTTTATTTCGATTTAATATTTTCAAGAAGAATAAGGATTTAGGTTAAAGTAGCTCTTTTATTGTAAAAATATTATTTATGCATATCCATATTTGTTGGAAACCACAAGATTGGGAATTGATAATAATTTGTTAAAATAAAAAATTTATTGCATCCTACTTTTCAACATAATAACAAGCCTATTTATAATAAACTAATCATACTTGTACTAGGACTCCAATTCCAATTAGACCAAGAGTCCTAATTAACATAGGGAACCTAAATAAATAACAATTCTTAATATTTGTCAATTTTCTAAAATTATTTTAATTTGACTTTAAGTCGGATTATAATTTTATCAGTTTTCCTTAATTCGAATTGTAAAGTCAATCACACCAAGCATCATCTTCAACTTCTTGAACACATCTATCTTTAGTGGCTTTGTGAAAATATCTACAACTTGATCTTCTGATCTACAATACTCAAGTTTGATCTCTTGCTTTTTCACAAGTTCTCTAATATAATGAAATTTGATGCTTATGTGTTTACTTCTATCATGAAACATCGGATTCTTTGTCAATGCAATAGTAGACTCATTATCACATAAAATCTTTGTAAGACCCTTTTGTTCATACTTCAATACACTAAGCACTTGTGAAGTCAAACTACTTGACATGTTGCGAAAGTAATTGCCATGTATTCAACTTCTATAGTTGATAATGCTACAACTTGTTGCTTATTTGATGACCATGAGACTGTCCCTATTCCAAGATAAAAAAACATACCCAATAGTACTTTTTCTAGTCTCTACATCACCTCCCTAGTCACTATTTGTGTAGCCCACTAAATTAAAGTTGTTTGAGTAAGAGTAGAAAATTCCATGATCACAAGTACCACTTACATACCTCAAAATTCGCTTTGTCGTTTGGAAGTGTGACTGATATGGTTTTTTCATAAATCAACTAATAATTCTTACTCTATAAACAATATTTGGTCTAGTAGAAGTTAAATAACGAAAATTCCTAGTATGTCATTGAAATATGTAAGATTTACTAATTCTCTAGTGTCTTTCTTCTTCATCTATAGTCGTTCTATAATAGAAGTACGGATTGCTAATGATGATTCCATCTTAAATGGCTTTAAAATGCCTAAAGTATATTTTTTTTATGAGATAAAGATATCATCATCTCTTTGTTGGACTTTAATTCCAAGAAAATAGGACATTAATCTCAAATCTATCATCTCAATTTGTTGTTTCATTGCTTCCCTAAAATCTTCAAACATATGTTGGCAGTTTCCTGTAAAAATTAAACCATCCTTATAGAGATATACAATAATTATATCACCATTAGAATTTGATTTGATATAAAGTGTATGCTCAAAATGACTTTTTTGAAATCTATGTCGTAATAGATAAGTATTAATTTGCATGTACGCCTGGTGGTGCCTGCTTTAATTTATATAATGCCTTATTGAGTTTATAAATGTAAAGATAATATGAGAATGAATGTTTGTATTATATTGTTGTGTTAATAATGAATACAAGAGCAACTTTATATAGTTGAATTACAGAGTTTGAAATAGCATAAAATCAACTAACTACTTACATGATTAAAGAATGATAGTTAGAACAATAAGATAGATACAAATAAAACAAACTATATTTGGTTGTTGCTCTAACACCACTCGTCAAGCTGAAAGCGGAGAAGAACAAAGTTGAAGCTTGTCTCGGTGCTTAACAAATAGATGTTGACCAAGTGGTTTGGTAAGAATATTAGCAATCTGGTCATCTGAAGAAATAAAATGAACCTGAATGTTGTGTTGTTGGACTTGTTCTTGAATGAAATGATAGTCAAGTTCGATATGTTTTGTTCGAGCATGAAAGACAAGATTCGAACATAGATAAATAGCTCCCACATTATCGCACCACAATGTAGCTGGATTTGAGGAAGAGAAGCCAAGTTCAGAGAGAAGTGATCGAAGCCACATAATTTCAACAGTAGAGTTAGCAAGAGCACGATATTCACTCTCGGTGGAAGACCGGGCAATGGTTAGTTCGTTTCTTTGAAGTCCATGAAATAAGATTTTTGCCTAGATAGACTGCATAACCATTTGTTGATCGACGATCATCGGGGCAACCACCCCAATCACTGTCAATGAAGCATTGCAAATCAAGAATGGAATGCTTGGAGAAGAACAAACCAAAACCAACAATAGCCTTAAGATAACGCAATAACCTCTTAACTGCTGTCCAATGCTCTTGAGTGGGTTGATGCATAAATTAAGATAATTTATTGACCGAGAATGAGATATCAGGTTTGGTCAGAGTAATGTACTGCAAGGATCCAACCATTTGGCGATATTGCTCTGCATTTGATAAAGGATCACCAGAGAGTTTGGAAAGTGGAGGGCTGGTCGATATAGGTGTATGACAAGGCTGGCACTCAGACATGTTAGAATTGGCCAGTAGATCAGTAATGCACTTTCATTGGGTGATGAGAAGACCATTAGTTAAAAATTGTGCCTCAATACCCAAGAAGAAATGAAGGGATCCAAGGTCTCGAATTGGAAAAGTTGATTTGATCTTACTTAAAAACCAATCCAGTTTTGTAGAATCAGAGCAAATAAGGAGGATATCATCCACATAAATTAGAACATAGAATTTAAGAGCACCTTGATGAAGTATAAACAAAGAAGAATCAGCCTTTGAAGCTTGAAAACCAAGGTCCTCTAGAAAGGAAGTGAGTCTGTGAAACCGGGCCCGAGGGGCCTGTTTCAGACCATACAATGACTTAGACAACTTACACACATAGTCTGGATGTGAAGAGTCATGAAAGCCAATGGGTTGCTCCATATAAATATCTGAATCAATAAAACCATGTAAAAATGCATTTGAGATATCAAGTTGGCGGACTGGCCAATGTGAAGAAGTAGCAATTGATAAAATAGTCCGAATTGTAGTAGCTTTAACCACAGGACTAAAGGTCTTAGTGTAGTTAATACCAAGCTGCTGTGAGTAACCCTTCGCAACGAGCTAAGCCTTAAACTGATCTATCTCCCCATTAGTTTTCTTTTTAATTCGATAAACCCATTTACTGCTAATGATATTGGTAGCTGGAGGTCGAGGAACAAGAACCCATGTGTGATTCTGAAGCAAGGCATTAATTTCACTTTGCATTGCATCACGCCATTCAGCATATGGTTTGGCTTGAGTGAAGGTTTGTGGTTATGTGATAAGATAATTTTTAGCTTTGGTGGAAAGACAAGCATGTTGTTTTTGCATGGTGGAAGAACGAAGTTGCATGGGGTGAATTCGAGGAGGAGAGGTTGAGGTAGAAGACACAGCATTCAGTTGAGCTGGATAATGGGTGAGATCAACAATAAGAGATAGTGGAGGATCAGTGGTTGAATCTGATGAGGGTGATTGTTGTGGGATAGGAGAGTGAGAGAAAGGTGGTGTGGTCAAAGGTGGGGACTGAGCTAACAATAAGGAATTATTTGAAGATTGATCAGTGGTAGAAAATAAAGGAATATTAGAGCGAGTAGAGGTTTGACCTGAATTTCCAACATAACCCGTGGATGATGGAGGTACACTTTTAATGTGAAGCCACGAGAAATTTGAAAAGTCCTTTGGAGCTTGAGATGCTGCAATATGAGAACAATACAAAAAAAGGCTAGGATTAAAAACAACATGCCTAGCAATATAGATCATATCATTTGATAAATTAAGACAACGACTACCTGAGTGAGAGGGACTTGGACCAAGATAGACACAAGGAGTGCTAAAAATAGTGTACCCAAAAGGCTTTTGAGTAGAATAATCAGGATGTTTGTGAAATAAAACAAAGTAGGGGGAAGAATTATTAAGAACTGGAGTGGGCAAATTATTAATAGAAGAATAGCTCATTTCAAATGCATAATTCCAATACCGTAGTGGTAAATTAGCATGAGCAAGAAGTGCAAGACTAGTATCAACAAGATGGTGAATTTTTCGTTCTACGACATCGTTTTGTTCATGAGTATGAGGACGTGCAAGTCTATGAACAATGCCAACTTGTTTAAAATAGGTGTTTAGTTTTCGGTATTCCCCTCCCTAGTCCGAATGGAATGCCAAAATTTTCTAATTAAATTGACGATGAATGAATTGCTCAAATTGAAGAAAGACAGAATAAACATCACTTTTATTTTTAATCAAATAAACCCATGTGTAATGGGAATAATCATCAATGAAAATAAGAGTACAGCGATGGCCAAGACTAGACAACAAAGGAGCAGGGCCTCAAACATCAGAGTAAATAAGTTGAAAAGGAGCAATACTTTTATGTTGAACTAATCCTAAAGATAGTCTAGCATGTCTACCCAAAATGCAAGAAAAACAAAGAGAACTAGAATTACTGGAACAAGGTAAATGAAATTGCTTGATTAAACTAGACACGATACACCGTTGAGGATGTCCCAAAGCAGCATGTTATTCGTCCATGGTTGGTGCTTTAGTTGTAAATGCTTGCTTAACATTAGAGCAAAAAGTGTACACTCCATCTTCACTTAGGTCCTACAGGAGGATTTTCTTGGACACTTGATCCTTGACAAGAAAATAAGAGGGCTAAAATTCAAAGAAGTAGGAATTATCAATGGCAAATTTTTGAATTGAAAGTAAGTTTTTGACAATTTGAGGAACACAGAGAACATTTTTTAAAGAAAGAGAACTAGAAGATGAAGGAAGTGATGTGATACCAGTATGAGTTATTTGCAAACCTTGTCCATTACCAACATGGAGCTAGTCATGTCCGTTATAATCATGGGCAATGCTGAGATTGGCTAAATCAGGGGTGATGTGAGTTATGTCAGGATACCATGGCATAGTGGAACCTCCATGAGTGTAGTTGGCAATAGGAACTTGAGAACTTGCACAATTATTTTGAGAATTACCAACCGAAGAGTAATTAGCATGAGGAATTGCATTTTGGTTGTGAGAGTTGTAACGAGAATATCGACGACGACAACAATCAGCAGTATGGTTTCTATAACCACAGATTTGGCAAAGACCACGGGGTAGATTTCCATTCCAATTCAAAGATTTCTTATGATTATTATTCTGAGATGGAGTGGGAAGCAATGGAGCAGAATTAGACTAACAAGTCACCATGTTTGCTTGAGGAAGATCAGTAGAGCTCTTAAGTAAAATGTCATGAGCAATAAGGATTGACCATGGAGTTCATGAAATGACACTGGTTCAGAATGAAGATTTAAGGCAGTGATAATGGCATGATAGTCACTGCCAATATTGCGATAAATTATTGCATTAAATTCTGTTGGGGCAAGAGGACGACCTGCCACATTTAGTTCATCAGCTAGAGCTTTAGCACGTTGCAAATATGTTGAGATAGAGAGATCGTTTTTCTTCAATTCTTGGAGTTCAATGTGCAATTGCAGCTATTGGTTTTGAGAAACTAAACCAAAAGCTTGAGAGAGCCTGTCATACTTCATAAGATGAAGATAACCCAATAACATAAGGAAATATCTCTTTTGAAAGAGAAGAAAGGATCCAGGAATGAAGCATCTGATCCTTTTTATACCATGTTTCATATTATGGATTTGGAATCTCAACAGAAGAAGTAGAAAAATCTTTAATTGTTTTCAATGGAGCAACAGTTGAACCATCAATAAACCCAGTCAGATTTTGGTAATTAAAAAGATGATTAAATTGAGTTTTCCAAGCAAGATAATTTCTTGGAGTAAGCTTGACAGAGAAGGTATGATGAGCAGAAGAAGAGATTGAATTTGAAGGGATCATTTGAGAAGAAGTCATGATTGATCA
>JAAKHE010000901.1:98182-108872 GCA_011039315.1 Vitis labrusca | reverse complement strand
TCTTGTTTTACTTTTGACATTTAGAGACTATAACTCGATTCTTGAGTATTGTCTTTGTTATTTTTCTTTTTGCATGATGTACTCATCAGTTATTCCATTGGATGTCTTTTTCTTTATGGACATATGTTTGTGTTTTGTGATATGATGTATTGTACTTTTGACTCGAGGCATTTATTCATTTGTACATTGTGGTCTTGAGGTCTGACCTATCATGGAGAATATTGAACTTATTAGCCTAGGATTGGAGATTTGACCTAGGGAGTTTGAGATTGTGACCCATCCTCTTATGATTAGAGCAGTGTCTTACTCGCTCTCACACCTTGACTTTGCTTTGACCTACATCCACCTATTGTGAGTTTTACACAGTATCACCCTTGACACTATTACATGACCTTTCCATCGTCAATTTTTCTAGCTTTGCACATCCCCTCTTGGATCTGACCAGGTAGAGTGTGAGGAGTTTGAGCCTAGGGTTGATCTTGCATGGTGAGGGATGGCTTATGATCTTTGGATGACTTACGATGTGAGGATTAGTCGATTGCTTGATGGGACTATCACTTATTTTGCCATGAGTATAGAGATTGATCTTGTATGATGAGAGTTAGCTTGTGATGAGCAGTTGTGCCTGATGAGATCGTCATTTACTTTGCTTTGAGATGATTACCTTTGAGATTATTGTGGAGCATTTGGAGTATGGTTCGTCGCATGATTCTAGAGGGTTGACGTGGTTATATTAGATAGACATCAATCTTTAATATCGATCATTTGAGGGTTTGAGAACACGATGTTTGAGACTGTGGTTGCAGGATGGGTGGCCTTCATTTCGATTAGCTGATACCCTATTACCTTTATTGACATCCGAACTATTGCTAGCCCTTTGAGCCTTGCATGAGCATTATAACTTTTTATTTCTTATAGCCTTGCTCACTTTTTACATCGGGATAGGGGCCTTTCGGTGTATATATGCTTTATTCAGGAGTCTCATGAGCCACGGACTTATTGACTCATCTTCTTCACTATTTTGTTGTCGTCCTAACATCATTCTTCATCATACTTCATTGTTTATATATTTTGTTTCATTCTTTGTCTTTGTCATCACATTTCTTTCTATGCCATGAGTGATAATATTTCACATTTTAGTGCATGGAAGACAATCATGTCTCCTTCCACTCCTATCTCATGGACATTGGTTTGGAGATCCTTAATTGAGAAGGTTATTTTGTTAGAGAGGGTTCGTACACATCATTGTTTGAGAGTATGTCAATTTCATTATGTATTCTTAGTGGAGTTCATTTGTTTGATATTTAGAGTATGCGCAAAAAAAAAAAAAATGAAAAAAGGGTAATGAACGCATGTATTTATGTATGTATACAGTGTCATTCTTCATTAAGTGTAGATATTGGTCATTGATAGCTATTCTATTGAGTCGGCTGCTTATGAAAGTTCGTATGTGAGCTTTCGGAGACCCACATTTTCTTGTGCCTATCTTGTTATGTATTTTACGTGTGAGAGACAAGTGATCTTTTCCTAGGGACTCCGGATCATTGTCTTCTCCATCATTACACACATTGATGATTTGACCATTCTCCATGACTTGATTTGAGTGGATTAGTGCTCATTCATTTTCCTTCGATTTATTTGTTCCTGTCATGGTATTGCATTCACCTTGCTTACATTGTTCTTTGTTCATATCAATTTACATTCCGTGTTCGATATTTTCCACACATCATTCTTATACATCCCATCAACAATTCGATATTCTTCATTTAGTCTATTTCATCATTGATACATTCATACATTCATCTTGGATTCTTTCTTCCTCACTGATATATTCATATTAGATGTCCTCGGATCCATGGTTTGCGTGACTCTCTGCACATATTGCATTTTATACACGAGGGTATGGGGTTTTATCATTGGGATTATTGAGCCTAGTTTCCATTCATTTCTTCACCTTGTTACCCTAACCTACGTTACGTCCTGAGTCTTAAGACCACCCTGAGGCCATGACATCACACATTGTGTTTGATAACTCTTATGTGGGCGATACTTGGGATTGGTTCGAGAGCCCTTTGATTATGATGGTTTAAGAGTTGTGGTATGATCCTACACTGAGGCATAGCCATCTTAGAGAGTTTTTTTTATTGGATATGCAACCATTCTACTTGATACATCACATTAGGGCACACCTTTCTTAATCGAGGGTCGTTTTTTTTTAGATGACCATTATGTCGAGGCATACTCTTCTCAATCAATGATGGATTTTTGAGTCATGGCCATCCATCGGAGGAGATCAGATGTCATTTTTCACATTGGAGCATGAGACATGATTGGTATGTTTCATCTGGTGTACCTTACACAAGGGCATACCCCTCTCAATCGATGATGGTTTTTAAGGCATAGCTGTTCCTTGGAGGTGATTAGATTCCTTTCACATTTGAGTACGAGATATGACTGGGTGAGTTTCTTGATGTGATTATAGGAGCATAACCTTCTCATCATTGTTGACAAATTTTTGAGATGATTGGATTAGGACACAGACATTTATGGTAGCATGCAATAGAGTTTAGTCATTTCAGAGATTGCCCTATACTGGGGCATAACCCTCTTATTAGCAATTGATCTTAGACATACTAACTTATGTCGGGCCATGATCATGTCAAAGTGCATTTTTGTTGAGGCATACCATTTTATTTTTTTTTGTATCCTTTTCACATTAGGACATGATTTTTCTTTAGATGAGGTTAGATACTTTTTTCATGTTACCACGATGACTTTGAGGAGTGGAGATTCATTTTGATCAGATTATGTATGATTGGATGTACTCATCTCATCGATGTTTGCTTTGAAGATGCTTATACTAGGGCATAGTCCACTCATTGGTAATGGATTTTGTGAGGATGACAGTTTATGCCAGACACATACTTCCCAGATATTATCTTGCACTTAAGGCTTACCCATTTTAAGAGGATGCATTCATATTAGGACATAGCCACCTTGTTGATTTTGACATTGAGACTCCACCTCCTGTTTATGATTGCTGCTTTTAATGGATCATAGAGTCATTTACACCTTGGGCTTAGTCTTCTCAACATACTTAGTTTGACTTGGATACCCACTTTCTTTTGTTATACACCCGACATTTTGCCTTTGACGTTGTTACACCCATATCCATCATTTCTGAGCCTAATAGATATTGAGCCTACTTATCTCACTTTTGACCATGACCTTATCCCATTCTCTTGATTAGGTGAGGATGTAGACCAGTCTTGAGTTTTCTAATTGAGTTTTCACATGCCTTTGGACATTGGGTTCAATATCTTTCATGATGGTAGGGCCTGTTAGATTGTTGATATATTTGTGATGATGTTTTCATGTTGATAGTTGACATGTCGTGTCTTGACTTGCTTACATTTTAGACTTAGAGTCTTGGTTAGCTTTTGTTTGGTCCTTTGTTTTAGTTTTGCTTTGTCAGCATAGTTTCAGTGTTGCATTAGTCTCGTTTAAGCATTTATTCTTTGATGTTAGACTTTTTCATTGCATCATCGTTGAGCATATCCTAGAGTATTTTGTATGGTGACATTCTGTGTCTTATGTTAGTTACTATCTTACACTAGGGCATACCCCCGTCCTTGAGTTCATCAGATCTTTCGTAGATTTTCTCATTACTCGATCTATTTCTTGATTTTTACCAGTCATCATACTGGGGCATACCTCCTTTAGTGCTTTTCTATTAGGGCATACCCCCTCTTTGGGCTTATCACATCTCATGTCGATTTCATAGTTGTTAGACCCATTTGTCAATTTTTATTAGTTATCACCTAGGGCATCCCCCTACCGTCAGTTTGTTTAGGGTGTTCCCCTACCGTCAGTTTGTTTAGGGCATCCTCCTACCATCAATTTGTTTAGGGCGCTCCTCTTTCTTCAACTTTGTTTAGGGCATTCCCCTACCGTCAGTTTGTTTAAGGCACTCCCCTTTCTTCAGCTTTGTTTAGGGCATTCCCCCTACCGTCAGTTTGTTTAGAGCATCCCCCTTCCATCAATTTGTATTGGGCATCCTCTTACTGTCAGCTTGTTTAGGGCATTTCCCTTCTTTCAATTTGTTTAGGGCATCCCCATTCTTTCAGTTTGTTAGGGCATTTCATTTTTTTCAGTTTGTTTTAGGCGTTCCCTTACCCTCGGTTTGTTTAGGGCATCCCCCTATTGTCATCTTGTTTAGGGCATCACTCTTTCATTAGTTTGTTTAGGGAATCCCCCTACCGTCAGTTTGATGCTTTGTTTAGGGCATCCCCCTATCGTTAGTTTGTTTAGGCCATCTTTCTACTGTCAGCTTGTTTAGGGCATTTCCATTCATTCAGTTTGTTTAGGGCATCCCCATTCTTTCAGTTTTTTTGGGCATTTCATTTTCTTCAGTTTGTTTGGGGCGTTCTCCTACCCTCATATTTTTTAGGGCATCCCCCTATTGTCATCTTGTTTAGGGCATCACTCTTTCATCAGTTTGTTTAGGGCGTTCCCTTACCGTTAGTTTGTTTAGGGCATCCCCCTACTATCAGTTTGTTTAGGGCACTCCCCTTTTTTCAACTTTGTTTATTGCATTCCCCCTACCATCAGTTTGTTTAGGGCATCCCCCTACCATCAATTTGATGTTTTGTTTAGGGCATCCCCCTACTGTCAACTTGTTTAGGGTATTTCCCTTCTTTCAGTTTGTTTAGGGTATCTCCCTTCTTTCAGTTTTTTTGGGGCATTTCATTTTCTTCAGTTTGTTTAGGGCGTTCCCCTACCCTCAGTTTGTTTAGGGTATCCCCCTATTGTCATCTTGTTTAGGGCATCACTCTTTCATCAATTTGTTTAGAGCATTCCCCTATCGTCAGTTTGTTTGGGGTATCCCCCATTCCTTTAGTTTGTTTAGGGGCATCCCCTACCGTCGGTTCTTTTAAGGCAACTCCCTTTCTTCTAGGTTGTTTAGGGCAATTCCCTTTTCTTCACTTTGTTTAGAGCATCCCCCTTCTTTCAGTGATTCTCACCACCATAGATCAGACATTTATGGGTCTTTATCAGTTTTCACCACCATAGATCAGACATCTATGGGTATTCTAGATTCACTACCATAGATTAGACGTTTATGGGCATTTTAGATTCACCACCATAGATTAGATATCTATGGGTCTTTCAAATTCACTGCCATAGATTTTCATCTATGGGCCTTAATCAGTTTTCACCACCATAGATCAAACATCTATGGGCATTTCAGTCTCACCATCATAGATTTTCATCTATAAGCATTTGTTTCGTTTATCTCACCACCATAGATTGGATATCTATGGGCATTTCAGTTTTCACCACCATAGATCAGACATTTATGGGCATTCCAGTTTCACCACCATAGATTTTCATCTATGGGCATTTCAATTATTTCACCACCATAGATCTTCATCTATGGGCTTTGATCAGTTATCACCACCATAGATTAGACATCTATGGGCATTTCAGATTCACAACCATAGATTTTCATCTGTGGGCCTTGATCAGTTTTCACCATCGTAGATCAGACATCTATGGGCATTTCAGTATCACCACCATAGATTATCATTTATGGGCCTCGATCAATTTTCACCACCATAGATCAGACATCTATGGGCCTAGATCAGCTCTCACCACCATAGATCAGACATCTATGAGCATTTTAGTTTCACCACCATAGATTAAACATCTATGAGAATTTCAGTTTCGCCACCATAGATTGACATCTATGGGCATTTTTGTTGTATCACCACCGTAGGTCTTCACTTATGGGTCTTCTAGTTTAACGTTTAGACTTAGATTTTTGGTTTGGCTTCCAGAGCCATTCTTTTCTTAGTTTAGCATTTAGAGTCAATCTTGTCTTTCAGAGCCACTGTTCCCGATATTCATGATCACTAGCATTACATGCTTTGTTCTCACAGTTTCACATTCCATCTTACTTCTCTTTGTTGCATATGTCTTTCTCACTTCATTATGATAGTTTAGAGTTTCTTTTCATCTTTTGTGCAGGATATAGCTTTATGAGCTTGTAGCATGTGCCTTGATTGTATCATCGGTACCCTTTATGCCTTGTGTCCTCGTATGGTACACGTATGGTTTTTCCCATTGTACTCATTTCTATGCTTTTTGGTGGTTCAACTGTTACTTGACTTTGATATCGATTTTCGAGTCACTTTTAGAGACTCTTCAGGGGTAGTATGGATCCATAATGTAACTTTAGGGGCACCTTAGGATTTTCCGTTTTTGCCATTCGCTCAAGATTTTAGAGCCCCTTTTGTTCTTTGTTGGTTTGGGCAAGTTTGTGTTTTACTTATGTACCTTTGGGGGTCTTTTTTTTTCTTCGGTAAAGTCCACTTCATTATACTCACTATTCACACTTCATTTTCACTCTAGTATTCATGTTCCTTACACTCGTGAACTCTATCGAAGAGGGGCATATTTGTAGACCTTCTCGGATGGAACTTTTTTTATTTTATTTTTTTCTTCTTACCACCTCAAGAGTGAGCTAGGCAATGAGTGGAAGGCTAGATGATCTACATGCTCAGACGTGTGGCAAAGGACTTTACCAACTTGCCATGGTGGTGGTTGAGGTGATGACATCTTCTATGAACAAGGAGCAATGGAGCCGTTAGAAGCTTGCAAGGGAAGCTAAGAGAAGTTGATAAAATGAAGGGAAATGAGAACAAGTGAGGGACATGTTTTTTTTTTTTGCTAAGAATTGGAGAGAAAAAGATGGGAGTAGAAGGCTGCAGGGAGAGGAAGGAGGATTTCGGGGCGAGATTGGAGGAACAAAAAGAAAAATATAAGTTGAAAAAATGGAGAGAGAGTTTTCCAAAGAGGGGGGTGGGGGTGGGGGGTAGCAGAAAAAGGGGAAAGCCAGGAAGGAGCAAAGAGAGGCGAAGCAGAGGGAAAGAAGTTGGGTCAAAGCCCAACCAACTTCGGCTGAAGAAGAGCTTTACCTAGTAAGACTGATCAGGTTCATGGATTATTACTGGTCATCCTACTACCTTTTTTTTATTTTATTTTATTTTTATATGATTATTTTGCATTGTTTGTGAGTTTGTTCCAGTATGATCATGGTGACTCTTCATACATCACTTCCCTACCTTCCAGATTTGTATTTTAATGTTGAAGTTCGTCTTTTTGTTTGTTTTTTTTTTCTCTTTTTCCTTTTCTTACTCTTACAATGGTTTGTTGTGGCATGGTCTCTTCTATTGTTCATATGGTTTTGTTTGGATATGTGCGTAAATCTGGATTCATATATCTTGTGTGATGTTTTAAGATTAATCGTTTATGTTACGAACCCATTCTTTTTTATTCATCACTCATTCCACACCCGTTATCGGCATACCAACAAAACTCATACCACGCCACCAGTTCATCCCACATCTATATGCTTGCCAATCATTGTTTCCACCCATTTCTTTTCATTTTTTCCATCGCTCACTCCTTGTGAAGTCCTACCTATTTTTATTTGTTTATTTATTTATTTTTCTCATGGATCTGTAACTCGCATGCATGGCCATTTCGATCCATTCACGCCCACCCAAAGCTTTGATAAAGCCTCCGTCAAAATCCTTCTTTTAATAAATCCCAAGTTCAAGCCAAAAAACTCCATACCGAAACCTTATTACCAAGCCACCCATGAAGTAGAGAAATGAGAGATAAGCACTCAAGATCGTCGCCAATGTTGGAGGGAATCCGCAAACCGACGCCTTCGCCGGATACTCGCCGTTATGGCTACTCTTGTGGGTCATGGCAATGGAGCTTTCGATGCAGCTACTGGTGACGAGGATCGGAGTAGCGATAGGGAGGTAGCAGTTCGTAAATGGTGGAAAACCGTTCTCTCCGACAGCTCTAGATCCATTATTCCTGATCACGCTCATTGTTGCCGATGAAGTATTCACCTATGAGAAATGGAGTTTACCGGAAAAGTTAAGAAGAGGGCCAGTGGAAGAAAAGGTGGTGGTCCCAAGAAGAACCCTGTATCCCGCTTCGTCAAAACTGGTCTTCAGTTTCCGATCGGTCGTATCAGAAGATGCCTCAAGAAAGGTTGTCATTCTCAACACATTGGAACTGATGTCCTAGTCTACCTCGTCGTCCTGTTGGAGTGGTTATTGCTTTCAAAGCTCCAATTGGAAGTGTATTGTTTGCATTGGAAGAGGTGACATCATAGTCAACTCATGTGGCGTGTATTTTTTTTTTTTTTTTTTACTTCCGCTATTGTGGTTGTTGTGGTGCAAACCACAATGGGATGGTGTAAGAGTGGAAAGTGTAGACATTTTGGCTCAGGTGGCACATAGTAATGCTGCATGGATTCTTGATCAAATATGAGAAATTGGGCCATGAATAAGACTTTGAGTTTGATAACCTCCACTCATTCCACCACCAAACCCATTCTTTATTTATTTATTTCTTTCTTTCTTTCCCTTTTTCCTCCACTTAAATATCTTCCAACTCTCTTTCATGCCCGTGTAACCCACATTTCCATTTTAATTCTTCATTTTTTCTTTTTATATCAAAGTTTAATTTTCCAAATTTTCAATCTCCAAATTTAATTCTAAAAACCCCAAAGTTCAACTTCTAAATATGATTTTTAAAATCCCAATTTTCAAAACTTCAATTTCTAAATTTAATTTTTAAAAAAAAAATCTCCAATTTCTTCCAAAATTAATTTTCAAAACTCCAATTCCTAAATTTAACTTCCAAAATTCCAATTCTTAAATTTAATTTCCAAAACTCCAATTCTTAAATTTAATTTTCAAAAACTCCAATTCTCAAATAATTTTCAAAATTACAATTTCTTTTAAATTTAATTTCCAAAACTGCAATTCTTAAATTTAATTTTCAAAACTCCAATTTTCAAATAATTTTCCAAAATTCCAATTTTTAAATTTATTTATTTATTTATTTATTTTAAAATTCAATTCTCAAATAATTCTTCAAAATTCCATTTTCTTAAATTTAATTTTCAAACTTCCATTTTTAAATAATTTTTTTCGAAATTCCGATTCTCAAATTTAATTTTTAAAACTTCCATCTTTAAATAATTCTTCAAATTTCCAATTTCCAAATTTAATTTCTAATTTCCAAAATTCCAATTTTCACATTTATTTATTTAACCATTATTATTTTCGTTATGATTATTATTTTACTTATTTATTTATCTATTTATTTTTAAAATTCCATCTTTAAATAATTATTCAAAATTCCGATTTCCAAATTTAATTCCCAATTTTCCAATTTTCACATTTATTTCTTCTTCTTCTTCTTCTTCTTCTTCTTCTTATTATTATTATTATTATTGTTGTTGTTGTTGTTGTTGTTGTTGTTATTGTTATTATTATTATTATTATTATTATTATTATATTTATTTTTAAAAATTCCATCTTCAAATAATTTCCAAGTTTTCAATTTTCATAGTTCCAATTCTCAAATAATTTTCAAAATTCTAATTTCTTTCAAATTTAATTTCCAAAATTTTAATTCTTAAATTTAATTTTCATAACTCCAATTCTCAAATAATTTACTAATTTCTTTCAAATTTAATTTCCAAAGTTCCAATTCCTTAATTTAATTTTCAAAACTCTAATTCTCAAATAATTTTAAAATTTCCAATTTCTTTCAAATTTAATTTTCAAAATTCCAATTCTTAAATTTAATTTCCAAGACTCCAATTTTCAAATAATTTTTTAGACTCCAATTTTCAAATAAATTTCAAAAATCCAGTTTTCTCGAACAACTTTAATTCCACTCCGGTTTTCAAATAATCTTCTATTTCTCTTGATTTTACATAAGCAAAAATGAATTTTTCATAATTCCAAAATAATGGAATTTGTGAGACTTATTCATGCAAGATAAATTGGGCTTTGGTGGGGGCCTTAAATATAAGATTTCTCTTTTGATTGTTAATTGCTATGCCTAATGAATATTGTTTGATTTTTGTTCTGATCTTTGACATGCATGCAATAATTTCATACTTGAGTTAACATTGTTTCCATGATAGCGCACTATTATTTGTTGCTAAGGTACGATCTCACCCACACTTTGCTCATTCTAATGCATGATTCGCTTTATTATTTGATTATTTCATTTTGGTATCCACTGATTTCCTTACCAATTGGCATGCTTACTTCATCTCATTAGTAGAGACCCATTTTTAGGGACTTAGAGAGGTGTTATGGTCTTTATCGTACCTTCCCAATAAGTAACCTGACCCCCAAGCCCAGATTTGGTTTTTCACAGACCTGTTTTTTCCTTCAGTAGTCACACTTAGGTTTTTCTTTCTTATTTTGTTTTTCCCTTAAAAAATAAAACAAAAATAAGTGGTGACTCCAAGTATTTTTTTCAAAAAATCAATTTTTTCACCAAATAAACGAAAAACAAGTCTCGTCATTCGATTGGGAACGCACGTGAAAAACGCGGGTCCACAATCACATATCTCTATCCTTTAAAACTAATAACCTAGGTCTCATTAATTATTATCCTTTTAAGCTAGCTTATGGAAAATTATTTTGGAAACATGGAATCTGAAAATGCTCCATTGAATTGACTCTTCAATATATTTAATAGTGTGTTATATGTATTTTTTTTCATAATTAAGTACATTTTTCTGTTTAAAGGGTGTTTGGTAAAAATACATATTACTTAATGACTTAAATTGACTTTA
>JAAKHE010000901.1:74188-86865 GCA_011039315.1 Vitis labrusca | reverse complement strand
ATGAAACCTTTAATTTAAAGGTTAATTCATCTCCAAAGGACTAAGCCATGGAACAAAATTTACTTCAGTCAATTGTAGCAACTTTAACCAATAAAGATTGAGTCCTAAAGGCAGAAGTGACTGAAAATGCAGAATATGAATGTTGTTCTTCATTATTGTTGCTATTATTTAGATAATCTATCAGGTATCTTCAGTTAAAAAAAGTTAATGTTAATAAAGATTTATCATCACAAACATGTTGCTCTTATTGTTGGTTATAATTTGACTCCAATAAAGCTTCTTGAATTCTCTCTCTTTTCTATGGTAGCTTAAGGCCATTAATTCAAAAGGTTGCATCACTGGCTATTGAAGTAACAACCTCAACTGAAAATGAGGTCAGAAAATCCATAGTATATTTATGTTTGTTGAACTTGATGTCATCTTACATGAGAAAATATACTTGCAAAGCCTCCTTATCTATGTGGAAAATGAGGTTTCTATTTTGATTGACAGGTTGGAAACATTTGAAGTAGACTAGAATTGTGGTGTATTGTAGTAATTAGCTTAAAAAGATATTCTCCATAAGGGATGGATAAGGACAGTTACAAGGGATTGGATAGAAGGTCTCATGCCATTTACCTCATTTCTTTTGGAATTCCAAAGTAATTTATACTGTTGTAAGTAACTTTTGGTTTTATTTGTAACTTTGGAATTAGAAGAAAACGTTTTTGCCACATGAAATTTTTTTAATTCGTTAGCTTTATTTATTTGAACATTAAAAGGTGTTGAATGACATGTAAATAGAAGCTCTAAAAGTAAGATTTTATCAGCAACCTTAACCTTGCAAATGAACTTTACTATGATTCACCCACATACTAAAAGTTGGGGAAATGATGTTAATTGGCCTCTGGGTCATAGAAGTCATAGACAATATGTTAATTTTAGGTCTACTTCATGTTGTGATAAATGTGGCTTGCTTGCAATTTTAATGAAATGCAAATTTTGATGCCTTTCACGTCATAATATATATATAGTTTATCACGTCATAATATATATTTTGATGACATGAAAGACATCAAAATTTGCATTTCATTAGAATTGCAAGCAAGCCACATTTATCACAACATGAAGTAGCCCTAAAACTTAAAAGTTGGTAACTCGTTCAACTTAAAATGTAGAGAAGTTAAGCACTTGTTTGACTAGTTTTTAAGGACAGGTTTTATAAATGGTTTTCAAATGTTTTTGGGGATAAAATTCTATTTGGATACTCTAATATGAAAAATAGTTTTCTTGGCTTATTCTCTTTAAAGGTATCGTGCACTTGTATACATTGTAAAAGTTCTCCAAGCATTCTCCATATTTTCAATTGGTTCTTAGAAAACTCTATAAAATGACACCTCAAATTTGTGTTGAAAATCAACTTGTATTCAATGCAAATTTTCAAAAAATCTATTTTCAATAAAATAAAAACTAAAAATAAAAATTTCCAAATGTATTTTTTAGGTTAGAAAACTATTTCCTGGGCTAGTTTCCAAATTGGACCTAAAAATTTTCCCTCCATTATGGCCTTGTTACTAAGATCCCTCTATTTCCAAATGCTACACTTTCCTCCTTGTTAGTTGCATGTTAGGAACACTCATTAACACTATTAGTAGTTGAGTCAAATAATGATTATAACCTTTTAGATTGCATTGAATTAACAACAAGATTTAACCTTTTTTTTCCAAATGAGTGGGTGTGTTAGAAATGTTTCTTTTCTTTTCTCAATACACCAATACCCATCTTATGATATAGAAACAAATCTATAAGTTCATGTAAAAAATCACCATAATCTCCTAATCTTAGGGCTTGATTAACTCTAAATGAGTTATCCTTTGTGTATATTAGTTGGTAGACATGGTTAATTAATATATAGATTATGACAATTATAACAATCAACTATTGAATAGGATGGTTGTAAATTAGCTATTGCAAAAACTGTAAATTGGGCGTTAGACTCTTAAACACTATTATACATGTATACTATTTTTTTAATCAATGAATGAATTGGTTTTTCCAACTAATATGGTATCAAAGCCACTTTCGTTTCTTGGGCTCAATTTTTCTGGCATCTATGCCCTACTTTTCTTCCTTTTTTGGCATCTCTGTCCTTCTTTATTATAAGTTGGTGTCTCCTCATCCTTCTACTCCTTCTTGGTACCTTTTGAATCATTTTTTCTTCATCTTTAGTTCTCAACATGGTTGAACAAACCTTCATTCAAAATTACATAGTCCCTAAAGTCTCCAATCAACTTGATAATCCTACTCTCCAAATCACCACCCAAAAACTCAATGATAAAAATTTCTCAAGCGCTCTCAATTTGCTAAACTCTTTCTGTTAAGTCGAAGAAAGATGGGATATCTACATGGGACAATAATATAACCAAAAACTTCAGATCCTAACTTTGAATTGTGGGAAGCTGAAAACATTTTAATAATGTTTTGATTGCTAAATTTAATGCAATTGGAAATTAGTTAAGCATTTCTTATTTCTCTCTATAGCGAAAGAGATTTGGGATATTGCTACACATGCCTATTCAAAGTAGAGAAATGCTACTTAGGTGTTTTGAGTTAATGAACAAGACTCATTCAACTAAACAATGAGAATTGGCAGTCAAAGCCTACTATAGTAAGGTATTATGGCATGATGTGGACCTTTATCAACATAATGAAATTGAATCACCAAAAGATTCCACAAAGCTCACTAATTTATTTGGAAGATAGATAATCTTTGAATTCCTTACTGATTTGAATCTAGAGTTAGATGAAGTAAGGAGTTGAATCCTTAGAAAAGTTCCCACTCCTTAATTGAATGAAGTGTGGTCCCTTGTGTATATTGAAAAATCCAAAATTGATGTTTTGATGAAAAATACAAAATAATGTGACTATTGCAAAAGACTTAAACACGTCAAAGAGACATGTTGGATGTTGAATGGAAGACCACAACAAGGGAATAAGAATGGAAAATTTTCTAACACCAGTAAGAGCTTTCAAGTTGAGACAATACAAGGTCCAAACACGGCTATTAATGAACCCATTTGAAGTGATGAGAATTTGTCTTTTACAAAATAAAAACTTAATCTTCTATATAAGATCATGCAAAATAAGAGATAACTCCTACTTTTATTTCTTGTGCTTTTGCATAATTACGTGCACTCTATGAAGCTCTTATAACCACCATTGTATCTAATTGTACCTCCTGGATCATTGATTCAGCAGCTAGTCATCATATAGCTAAAGAATTTATTTTATTTTTTTCTTATCATATACACATTTTTTTTGGTAAGCAAAAGGTGCAAGTTGTTGGTGGAACTCTTATTCCAACTATTGGTAAAGGAAATGTGTCTCTTTCACCAAAGATTACCCTTACTTCTATATTGCATGTCCTAAAAAATGTCTTGTAACTTTTTGTCAATTAGCAAACTCACAAAAACCTACAACTATTTAGCAATTTTTTTCCCCAAATTATTGTGTTTTCCAAAACCTCACTTTGGGAAAGATGATTAGGAATGTTAAGGAGAGACATGACCTCTATTACCTGGACACCAAGAAATGAGGAAAAGTTTAAGCTTATTAAATAAAAGGGACTATTGAAGGATTTTTTGAAAGCTATTGCCTGACCTGTGAGAGATTAGGACATCCAAGTTTCACTTACCTACAATGGTTATATCATAAACTTTGTATCAACCTAGATAGCTCCAAGCTGAAGTGTGAAGTGTGTGAATAAGGGAAACAAAAACATCATATTCCCTATCCTTTAAGTAATAAAAGAAGTGAAGTTCTTTTTTCTATTATACATCCTAATGTGTGGGTAACTTGTCTTTTTGGAGCTAGGTAGTTAATTAGATGATCACAACAAGACTACTTACGTGTATCCATTAAAAGGAAAATATATAACTATTCTCATCTTGCAAAATTCTAAAAAACGATACAAACACAAGTTGGTGTCCAAGTATGAGTTATTAGATTTAATAATGAAATTGAGTACTTCAATGAAAGTCCTAAGAACATTCTGACATTATCCACCAATTTACATGTGTGGCAACCCCTCAACAAAATAGGATGGTTGAATGAAAGAATAAACATCTACTTGAAGTAGCTTAAGCACTTATGTTTACAAGAAAAGTTTCATTAACTTTTTGAGGGGATGTTATCCTTACAACAACCTAGTTAATAAATCACATGCCTTGAAAGCCCTTAAATTCAAAACTCCATTGAAACCTTGAAAAATTATTTTTCCTATGTATTGTGGCTTAAGAATCTCTCTCTAAAAATGTTTGGATGCATTACTTTTGTTCATATCCTAAGTAAATACAAATCTAAACTTGATCTTAGAATTACTAAATGTATTTTCTTAGGCTACTATTCACTCAAAAGGGTTCACATGGTACCATCCTCCTTCTCAAAAGATATTTGTTACAATTGATATTAACTTCTTTGAGGATTGACTTTACTATCAAAAGGCTAATCTTCAAGAGGAGAAACTGGAAGTGGAAGATCAGTTCCAAGATTGGTTTGTACCTTTGTTGATGCCTACTTGGGTGGGTGAAAGAAATGAAATTCATAGGGGAGTCAAAATTCAAAGCTATGAAATTAAGGGAAGTCTCAAGATCCAAAACTACTTGTTTACTTAAGAAGACCGTAGGAAACTAGGTTGGAACAAAGTCAAAATCCTCCTAAGTACAATCAAGGCATTGACCCTATAAGAAGGTATATCCCCTATTTGTCCTTATTCTACAATTTTAAATCCTCCTAATGTTGTCCAAGTGGTTGATATTGATATAGACATTCCTATAGCCATTAAAAATGGTGTTAGGAATTTACTATAAACTTGAATTCAAGTTCAATCCCAAAAAATATGCAAGAAGTACTTGCTAACCCTAAGTGGAAAAAGACAACATATTAAAAAATGAAGGCTTTGAATAAGAATGGTACATGAAATATAGTTGTCCTGATTGGAGGAAAGCGTCTGATTTAGTGTAAGTAGGTGTTTACCATTAAGTACAAAGACGATGGCTCTATAGAGAGATATAAAGTAAGATTGATGGCCAAAAGGTACACTCAAACCTAAACAATCTAGTAGCAAGCGACCTTTGCACTTGTTGCAAAGATAAACTCCATCAGAATCCTGATATCTCTTGTTGCAAAATCATGATTGGCCGCTTTAATAATTTGATGTAAAAAATGTTTCTCTTTATGGGAACTTGGAAGAAGAAGTCTTCATGGACATACCTTATGGTTTCAGGGGGAAGTTTAAGAATGAAAATGAAAATATGTGTAAGCTGAAACAATCTTTATATGGCTTGAAATAATCCCCGAGAGCTTGGTTTAAAAGACTTGCTCAATCCCTCGTGGGGTCAGAATATCAACAGAGCCAAGAAGACGACATTTTGTTAATTAAAAGGCTTCCAGGAATGTGACTATTATTCTTGTCCATGTTGATGACATTATAGTCATTGAGGATGATTTTGAGGAGCTACAAAATTTAAAAGGTAAATTAGCTAAAGAATTTGAAATTAAAGAATTATTGAGCCTTAAATCATTTTTTTAGCATTGAAGTTGCACGATGAAAGAGAGAATATATGTATCTCAAAGAAAAGGCATTTTTTATTTTCTAGAAGAAACTAGAATGTTAGGCTATAAGCCTTTAGAGACACTTATGAATCAAAATCATAAGTTAAGGATAATCTAAGATTGAGCACCAGTTGATAAAATAAGGCATCAAAGACATGTTGGCAACTTGATATACATGTCTTGTACAAGGCTAAACATTGCATATGTCATTAGTGTTGTGAATCAATTCATGCATACTCCCTTAGAAGATATCTTGGAAGTTCTAGTGAGAATAAAGGCTATTCCAAGCATGAGATTGTTGTTCACATGTAAGTAGAGGCTTACAATGATGTCGATTATGTTGGGCCTATACTTGATAGGAGATCTACTTTATGGTATTGCACCTTTGTAGGGGGTAACTTAGTGACTTGGATGAATAAAAAACAACTGGTTGTTGGTAGATTAAGTGTTAAGGCTAATTATCAAGCTATGACACTAGGTATTTGTGAACTCACATGGATCATAACTCAACTAAAAGAATCGCGATAGATGTTGAAAAACCTATGTGGCTATATTATGACAATAAGGCAACCATAAGCATCACATATACATTAGTTCAATATAATCAAATTACACATGTTAAAGTGGATAGACACTTCATCAAATAAAAGATTGATAAACAATCTCATTGACACTCCTTTTGTTTCATCTTAACTATAGTTGGCTAATATATTCATTAAAGAAATGTCTAATCCAAGCTTCAACTCAATGACATGCAAGCTCGGATTTAAAAAAAAATCCTAATCTTAGGGATTGATCAACTCTAAATGAGCTATATTTGGTTTTTATTAGCTAGTAGAATTAGTCAATTAACGTATATATTAGGACTATTATAACAATCGATTTTTTATTAGGACGATTGTAAATTTGTGATCAGGACAACTATAAATTAGGTGTTAGACTCTTAGACACCATTATATATATTTGTACTATTTTTTAGCAATGAATGAATTAGTTTTTCCAACTAATCATTCAGAATGAAAAAAAAAACATGGAACACCTTTACTAACAATAAAACAAGTAAATGTGAGATCTTTTTAATTAGAAACAAAGAAAGTTCCTACTAATATAAGTGTTTTGGTTAGTGTTCAAAGTATTAATTGAGTTTAGTACCACTTAACCGAATTGTATCTGCCTTTGTTAGGTCTTAGACTATTCAGATACCCAAGTTATGATTTTACAACTATAACATTGACAATAATGCTAATTGGGCTTGAATTGGCCAACTTGGCCAATTTCTTGAAAGAACCCATTTAACTCAATTAAGTTTTGAACAGGACTCTAAGTTAGGTCACAAATCCCCATTTTTTGTTACCTCTTGGTGCTTTAGTGGTGGCTAGAACTTGAGAAGTGATGCTCTTGATGTGTGTGGTCTCTCTTCCTCCAATCATCATCGTCAAATCTTCTCTAGTATGGACAACAACATCTAAAGAAGTCTATGTAAGAAAAGATTTGACGATCGTTGAGGTTTTTTTCTTTTTCCTTTTAATAGGTAATCCTTGAGGCTTAATAAGAAAATATGCTTAAGTAAATTAATTGGTATGGATATGGATATAAAGGTATGAATATGTTGATTGATTATAAATTTACATAATATGAATGTAAATTCTATAAAGTCAACAAGTTTATTAAAATAAGGTTATAATTATCAATGTTATGTAATGCAACACCTTCAAGAACCTCTAGCCCAAGAGGAAATAATATAGACGCACTTTGCTTAAGAGGCCCATGGTGTATCAAGCTGGAAAACCAAGCATAAGTACTTCTGATGAGGATGAATCTTCAAGATATATATCAAGAAAGGGAATTAGTATTAGTTGTAATTAAAGTAGGATTAATATTACTTAAAATTAAATTAGGATTAATATTTGTTGGAGTCTAATTAGGACTAGCTAGTTGAGTTATAATATAATTAGAATTTAGGTCATGATAGGTTATTAGAGTCCTAGTAGACTTTGAATGTTATAATTAGAATTAGAATTATAATAGGTTATTAGAATCCTAATAGACTCTAGATTTTTTAGAGAAGCCTATAAATAGGCTAATCAATGTAAATCAAATTGATGAATTTGATGAATAATATTATACTTTCTTTCATTGCAAGGTTGCAACCCTCAATGGTGAGACTCCATTGATTTTCTTCTAGGTGAGACTCCTAGAAGACCTTAATGAGACTCTAAGGTTTTCCATCTTTTCTTCATTGTTTCTTTTTTCTCTCTATTTCTTATCTTATAATTTTCTCTACCATAAAATTTATTCCTTGTTCCTCTCCTTACACCCTAAAAATAAAACCCTAGCCCACCTACCCTTGAGTGTAGGCAACTATCCTAGGGTTGTCCTACATCAATTTTGGTATCATAGCGAAAATTCTTGGCATGAAGGCATATGTAATTGAGGAGTGGAGCAACGTATGCAAACATGGTTGAAGTCTACAACTTTTTTATGCAGCCATTGGTGAACATACCAAGGCTAAATGAAGAGGAGGATTGGCGATGTACTAGCATATTCCAAACTCATGTTGCTTGTCAAGGGAGACTATGTACTTTGATTATTGATGGAGGTAGTTGTTCCAATCTAGCTTCAAAGGAGCTTGTTGAGAAGCTTAATCTAAAGACAGAAGATCATCTAAATCCCTATCAAATAGCATGGGTAAATGACACATCTATTTTGGTGAGTTCTCGTTGCCTAGTGACGTTTAATTTCAGTAATAATTTTGAGTTATCAGCATGGTGTGATGTTTTGCCAATGAAAGTTGCCCATATTATGCTTGGAAGACCCTGGCTTTTTTATGAAAGGGTCCAACATGATGGATATGAGAACACTTACACCCTTGTGCGCAATGGGCGTAAGAAGATTCTTCGTCCAATAAAGGAAATTCCACCACATAAGCAACCAGGGGAAAAAATAGCATCCTTGAAACTAGAAGAGCCATTAAATATTCTTACTAGAGGAAGAAATCATCAATGATGAATCTAGAAAGCAAGAGGTGATGAAACTAATCCTAGATCAACCAATAGAAGAGCTCAAAGAAGTTTAAGAAGTTTAAGAAGAATCGATGTTTGACTTCCCAAGGCCAAACGTTATCATGAGTGGTGGCAAACATGAAAAATCCGCTGAAATTTATTTTGAATATAGGGAATTCAAGAATCTTATTCTTCCACAAAACAATTTACAAGAAGAGTGTGAGAAACAACTTTCCACAAGCTTGTTGAAGACACATAATTATTTCAAGAATTATCAACTTGTTGTACAACATCAAAAAGTTTTTCGAAGTCCAGTATTTGTCTTGCATGAAATTGAACAAGTTCAAAAGATCTTGAGATCTTGTCTTACTATGGGAAAGAGATAACGAAGAAAGAAAGGGTGGAAGACATTGCTCGGAATTTCAATTGATTGTGGGAAATCACTAAAACTCGAGGTCGGGTTTTTTTCAAGTCAGGGGGAATTGATGGGGATGAATCTTCAAGATATATAACAAGAAAGGGAATTAGTATTAGTTGTAATTAAAGTAGGATTAATATTACTTAAAATTAAATTAGGATTAATATTTGTTGGAGTCTAATTAGGATTAGCTAGTTGAGTTATAATATAATTAGAATTCGGGTCATGATAGGTTATTAGAGTCCTAGTAGACTTTTAATATTATAATTAGAATTAGAATTATAATAGGTTATTAGAATCCTAGTAGACTTTAGATTTTTTAGAGAAGCCTATAAATAGGCTAATCAATGTAAATCAAATTGATGAATTTGATGAATAATATTATATTTTCTTTCATTGCAAGGTTGCAACCCTTAATGGTGAGACTCCATTGATTTTCTTCTAAGTGAGACTCCTAGAAGGCCTTAATGAGACTCTAAGGTTTTCTATCTTTTCTTCATTGTTTCTTCTTTCTCTCTATTTCTTATCTTATAATTTTCTCTACCATAAAATTTATTACTTATTCCTCTCCTTACACCCTAAAAATAAAACCCTAGCCCACCTACCCTTGAGTGTAGGCAACCATCCTAAGGTTGTCCTACATCAACTTCACTTGTTTAACTTGATCAAAAAGACAACTTCAGTAAAGAGGACTAAGTCATGGTGAGCAGAAGATTAACTTTGCCTAAGCAACCATCTATTTCACCTAGTCGGGGCACTAAGCTAGGAAGTTGAATTCTCACAGCTAAGTAAGCTTAAGGTGACCTCACTTGCTTACTTCACTCAAACTATAACAACATGTTCATGCTCATCAGGATGAAATGCACAAATCCAAGGAAGAAACAAAGTTTGTCCAATTTCAACATACTCGCCTAATCAACATGGCTAAGTGAACTGAGCAAAGATGACACCTAAGTTATCCCAACTTCTATGACTTGTGAAAGTTGTCCCATCTCCTACATTGATCCAAACCAACACCTCCCATGATGCTAATGAAGGGATGTTTTGACCAACCTAAGATGGAATGTCCCATCTTGTCCCACCCATCATCAAGGAAAGTTGACTTTCCCTCCTCTATATAAAGAATATACACCATTGTAGAAAGACATGAATGAGATAAGGGATAAAATAAAAAGAAAAAACTCTCTGAGCTAATAGATTAGTGTAGGTTGTAAAAAGTTTTTCAAATTTAATACATTTGCAATGTTCAGTTTATTTTTTTCCTCTTGTAAGAATTAACTCATAGCTAACATGAGTCATTGAAAGTATTCAAATCAAGGTGAGGGAAGCCACAAGTCTTAGCTCAATTTGAGGGAAAATAGGAGACCTTGGGATCAACTTTCTTAAGAACTGGAGTCCGAAGGCACTTAAGCAATGACTGCATTAAAACAAACTTGTTGCTTTCATAGTGTCTCAAGTGCTTGGACAGGCCTTAAGGCTAGACATTAGTGGTAAGGTGATAACAATTGTTTAGTGAGCTAATGTTTATAGTACCTCGAGTTGGGTTGCTAAGGATAGTCGAATCTTGTAATTGTGTTCCTTTTTAGAGCTAGAAAGATGAAGTTACTCTACAAAGTGAGACAATGAAGAAATGGAAGTATAACCAGGAATATAGCTTGATTGAAGCCAAATTTGGGGTGTACTTTGCCTTGACAACTATCCATCATAAGCAAACTCGATCATACATCTATCACTTGGTTTGGGATTTCTAAAAGAAGTCAATAGTTGTTTTGAAGACTTGTTCTCTTAGTTTCGTCACTTGAATATTCATTAGGTACCATAAATTCGGTCTTTGTGCTTAGGGACATGACACCAAGAACCATATTTTAAAAACTATATATGGACCCGTATTTTTCATGTGTGTCCTCACTCGTTGGCAAGACTCTGCTTTTGAGGTGAAAAATTATTTTTGTTAAAAACTTGAGTCACCACTTATTTTATTTTATTTTAAATGGGAAAATAAAACAAGAAAGAAAAACTCTAAAAAATATGACTCCAAGAGTTTTGGAAAAACCTGTCTTTGAAAAACCCGAGTCTAGGTTTGGGGATTAAGTTACTCATTGGGAAGGTACCTTAAAGAGATAGCACTCCACTAAGCCCTAAAGATGTCTCTACTAGCTAACTTGAGGAAGTATGATAATTAATTAGTTGATTATGGATCCCTAGATAGGCTAATGTGATTTTAAAATTCCATTAATTCTTGCATGCTAAACGAGGGTTCAAATCACAATCTTAAAGAAAGAATAGTATGCGTCAAGGATGAAAATATCGGGTAATCACAAATATATCAGAGATATATCGATGGATATTTTGAAGAAAAAAATATCGATAGGCCTAAAATTGATCAAAATTTATAAAAATATAAGAAAAACTTCATACAAATGTAATTAGAAGTATATGAAACAACTAATCTAACGAACTAAAACTATAAAAGCTTTTGAACTAAGTAAAATGAATTGAACTAAATCTACATAAACCTAAAAAGACATGAACTTGCACATATCAAAATAGTCTTTATTAATGCGCTAAAATAATAAGAGTATTTAAAACAAATAGATGAATTAAATTAACCTAAAACCAGACAAATTTGAACACATGGAATTAACTAAACTAAGGAACTAGAAATTGTGAAGACAACCAAACTAAACAAATAGATTAGTACTAAATCTAAAACAACACTAAAGGTATGAACTTGATCATATAAATCCACTAAACCAAAAAAATAAAAATAAAACTGTAAAACCTTAACTAAGCAAGATGAATTAAAACTAGGTCAAGGCAAAATTAAATAGTGAACTTCAACACTCGGAAACCAATAGATAAATAAACTAAAATAATAAAAACACCAATCTAAACAAAATGAATTGAAACTCAAATTAAATAACATAAAAAAAAAATTAAAAAAAAGCTTGATCATATGGAATTAATTAAAGTAAAGAATTAAAACTACAAGACTATAACTAAACAAGATGGACTAAAAGTAAACTAAACAAAATCCTATTTTTCCAAATTGACATCATGAATCAAAATTAAATTAGGCGGAATTCAAACTTTTCAAATTAGCCCATTGGATCAAAATGAAACCAAAAACAATTCCAACTTTCAAACCAAAACCATGAATCTCAACAAAACAAAGTTTTAATTTTTCTAACTAACATAACACTAACCTTTCAATGGAGCGCCCTCCTCTCTTTCTATGGCCTGTGCATGCAAGTTGCTCAACCAAAAAAAATAAAACCAAGTGCTGCTATCCCTCACCCAGAAGTGCTACCCGTGGAGGCTCTACTGATGCGTGTGTGGGCTGTACAAGGGAATTTGTGGAGGCACATCAAAAAGATTCCAAAAGTGGCTTCTGCTTCTTCTCACATGGCTGCGTGACTGCTTCCAAGGACTCTCTGCCAGTCCACTTGTGGTGTGTGTGATGTCCAAAGAGAAGCCAAAATCTGATGCTTTTCCTCCCAAAATCCTGCAGCCCCGGGTCCTTCCAAAAATCTTGTGGGTGTAGGCTGTTATCTATTGAGATGCAGCCATGCGTGTGGGCCCCTCCTCCCAAAAGGTATTGTGTGTTACTCTCCTTTTATGCGGGCTATGCATGTTCCTTGGAGGAAAATCCCAAGTGGTGCGAT